>JASDQU010100414.1:315311-326696 GCA_032191745.1 Picea mariana
GAGAAAGAACTCTCTTTTTTAGCCAGTCGGCCTTCTTATTTTTGAAATCTGTGTAAATATCTACTGATTCAACCTATGATGCTTCGTGAGAAAGTAGAGATTTTTGGAAAAACAGAGCAAGAACTTTATTTTTTAGCGAGCCATCCATCTTTTTAAAAATCTATGTAAATATCTATTGATTCAGCCCATGTTGCTTCAAGAGAAAGTAGATATTTTTGAAAGGTCAGAGAAAGAACTCTCTTTTTTAGCCAGTCAGCCTTCTTTTTTGAATTCTATGTAAATCTTTGTTGATTCATCCTATGTTGCTTCATGCGAAACGAAAGTAGAGATTTTTGAAAGGCAGCAAGAACTCTTTTTTTTTTTTAATCTAATTGACCTGGTTTTATGTCTTGTAGGTAAGCCACTACCCAAAATTTACAAAATGACTAGCAAGTGATAAAGAGTGCAAGTGATAAAGAGTGATAGATAATCATTGGGAGTGAATGTGCTACCTAATATAAAGGCCTAACCATGATAAAATTGGTAATGATGCTCATAAATTCTAGCCCAAATTCAAATATGAAAATCCTAGAATTTTGCAAGTTCAAATTGCTCTAAGTCTAGGACAAGCACAAATTTACACATACAAATGTAAGCAACCCATACACTCCAGGTTGAGGGAAAGTAGGATCATAAATAGTCCCATACGACAGTCATCAAAAAACTCCGGCCAATCAACCAAAATTAAAAATTAATAAGTCGATGAAGCAATTGAAACCATGGCATCAAATAGGTTCCTTGAAGGCCAAATTTGATGAGGAATATTTGTTGGGCCTTGTTTTCTCTTTGTCTTCCTTAATTAGATCAAAAGACTCTACTAAGTCCAAGGATTGGACAACATCCATACAAGAGGGAATATAATGATTTCATGAAAAGAACAAACACCTAGTGTAGACAATGAAACAAAAAAAATATTGCAAGCCTCAAGAGGAACCAACATACATATAAGAAGAAACATGCCCCGTGTTAGATGGAATTTTAGAAATATCCAGTCAAATCTATGAATCTTTTGAGAGAATTTCCCACAAAAACAACATACCTATCAGAAGAAAAATGTCATGTCTTTCATAGAACTTTAGAGATATCCAGTCAAACCTATGAATATTTTGGGAGAATTTACCACAAAATGTTGAAACAAAATTCTAAAACCTGCTTGACTTGGCCATATTTTGGTGCAAAATTACTCAAGGCAAATCCATCAATCCACATTTAGTTGAATTTGAGAAATAATTGCATGAGATATTTGAGAAAAAAATGATAACTTGAGAGGAGGGTTTTCAATTCAATGGAATTCGCACCAATTTTTGTAAACAATGCCCAAGGAACCAAAGTTGAGAGGAGGCCCTTTGTGTTGAATCAAATTTCCCCCTAGGCCAAGGTTGAATTTGAAAAATAAATGCATGAGATCTTCGAGGAAAAATTGAAAACCTAAGAGGCGGGTTCCCAATTCGATGTCATTCATGCTCATTATTGTCAACAATGGATAAGGAACCAAAATTGAGAGGAGGCCATTCAAATTCAATCACATTCACCCCTTAGTCAAGACGAAATTTGAAAAATAAATGTACGAGATCTTCGAGGAAAAATTGAAAACCCGAGAGGAGGGTTTCCAATTCAATGGCATTCCACTCATTTTTGTCAACAATGGATGAGGAAACAAAATTGAGAGGAGGCCCTTCAGATTCAATCACATTTCCCCTTGGTCAATGGTTGACAAAACCATATTTAGTAAATCTTTTTTTTTAAATATATAATTTGTATTCTACAACTTTATTTTAATCCTATATATATATATATATATATATATATATATATATATATATATATATATAATGGTTTTTTTTGGAGAACTTTACACATTGAACAGTTGGTCCAATAACTTTTAAGATTGTATTGTGCATTTAATATTCTTTCCTTATTTTGGGGAAAACACTGCATCGAACTTGGTGTTCATAAATTGATTTTAATATAAAATATTTATTTAAGTTAGCCTCAATAAAAGTAAAATAACCATGAGAAGCTTTGTTAAAAATGTAGTATTAAAAAAAAATGTCTACATGGCATTATTTTATCAATTTTTTTATTTTTCCTTAGGAGGATACTTTTGAGTTGAAATTTCATCTAATGGATTGACCATGAAATCCTTAAGTACCTAATCAATCTTCCTCTCTTAAATGCAAGATATGTTGGGTATGTGTTATATTCTTTGCATGATTGTGGTGGTTTATTCGCCAAATGTTTTGGGTGGTTTTTCATCTTTGGCAATTTAATGGTGCATTGTATTTTAGCCCATGGTTTTCTAATTGTGGTTAAGGAATTAAGGTTGCAATCTAATCCAGGTCAATGGATTAGGGGTTTTTTGGATGTCGCAGGATCCTATATAGTGTGTTGTAAACAATGAAGTTCAAGATGAATAAGAATTAGAGGTGCAACTCTAAACAAGTTGTTGGTTTTCTCGGTTTTGGTTTCCAAGGAAAATCTCTGTGTATATGTGTGATTATCATTGTTTTATCTTCTATTTTTTAAGAATATGTTTGTGCATTGCATTACTATGAAAGGTTTAAAACTTACAAGGTAGACAAGGTAGCTTGAATTACTTAATGAACACAATTTTGAAATTAAGTACATTACATGAAAAAGGGAACAAAGTTGTTGACACATCCAACAAGAGAAGACATGTAGTTTCGATAAGCTTATGTGCGACTACGAATAACTAGATGATACTTAGGGAACTTTTTTAAGATGAGTGTTTCTTTAAAGTTAAGGGAGAGAGCTTGAGAAATTAAGATGATGTGCTAAAGAGGGATGAAGACTTATAGATTTCAAAGGAAGGTTTTCTCATGTTTATAGACTAGATTTATGTTCCTAATTATGTAAAAAAAAGATGAATGATCTTAATAGAAGTGCATCATGTGACTTTTGTGACAAATATTGGTTATCTGAAAATGATAATACATTTGAAACAGTAGAACATGATCTTGAATATGAAGAAAGATGCATTTTGAATATGCTAATGTCTAGAATTCTAGAAAGTAAATATGGAACATCAATTATCTTATTTTTCTATCTTATCCACTACCAATTCCTCGATGGAAATGGGAGGGGATTTAAATAAATTTTATCACAATATCACCTAGGAAGATGTAAAAGAATGATTATACCATGGTGTTTTTTGATAGATTTTCCAAGGATGCACATTTCTTACCAATGAGGACTACTGACACAATTTTAAAAATAAATAGGATCTTTATACAAGTGGTAGATTCATTACATGGAGTGCCAAATAAGATTGTGTCAAATTGAGATCAAAAGTCCACTTTCAAGTTTTGGAAGAGCATGGTATAGGGCTTGGGCACTCATTTAAACTTTAACATAGCTTATCCTTTATAGTTGGATGGGTAAACAAAAACACTAGTGAGTTAAGTACTAAAGTACATGCAATGATAGTATGTCATGGACATACTCTCCAAGTGGGAGGAGTATTGATGGGCCTTTAGAGTAACATTTGTTTATCATCCCATTGTCAGGATTTTTTTTGTGTATTTTCCTTATAAACCTAAGCCTTTCTTAAACACTCTTGTTTTTAATGACCAAACTAAGTGATATTGACATATGCTTATTTGAATAAGTATTATTGGATTAATTTCAAATGGATATAATGTATGTTTGAAATTTTAATAATTTTTAGTAAATTTTGTGATTTACATTGTATGGACTAATGTGGTTTGGCAGGTAGAAAGATTAATACAATAATGACTGAAATGTTTTTGAATTAATCTCATGACAATCCAAAAAAGGGGCTTGAACCCTTACATTATTGACCATCTTTGATACCCAACACATATCAATAAATTAATAAGGTATAATAAATTCAAGGTATCTTGTCCTCCTCATGGATGAATATGACCATCAAATTTCCAGCACTAGGAGACAACAGGGAACTACTTAAGTAGTTTGATCCCTCCAAATATCATTTGTTTTTAGAAACTCGAACTAGTGGAGGGAGAATAAACCCCTTTACTTAGTTGTGGTGGAAAAGAGGCTATTAAGTAGACACCATCCATTAATCAAATATTTGATTGATTATCTTAGTTTCAAGCACCATTTCAATATTTATATATGTTGGATTACTGAGAGGGGGGTTGAATCAATAATAGAGAAAATCAATCCTTTTTAACCATATAATCCAAGTGTTATATCAATGAAGTGTTATCATCCAATAACTCCATAGTAAATAAGCAATGAAAAAATGAACAAACATACACATACACAATACACTAGTGTTTTACGTGGAAACCCAAATCGGGAGAAAACAACGAAATGTTTTTTCTTATATGTCTTGAAGAATTGCATTCATTGGAAGAACCAACTTCCTTTGTTTTCCAGATGCAACTGGAAGGGGGCTCCAACCCCCTAATTTATTAGGCTACAACCTAAGGGAAGCTCCAACTCTCCAATTCTCTGGCTACAACTAGAAGGAGGCTACAACCCCCTATGTTCTCCGTCTACAACCCGAAGGTGGCTACAACCACCTGTCCTTGCCCCGTCTGGCCACCATAAAGTAGAAGTAGAATGATGGAACCACTGTCAACCTGTCAATGTGAGAAATACCACTGTAAACCTGTACCAATAAATCTGAACCATGCATCAACGTGTACCTCAACCTATAATCAACATGTACCATAAACAAGTGCGTCAACCATGCACCAACCTGTACCAAATAACCTGTAATCAACCTGTACCATAAACAAGTGCATCCAACCATGTACCAAGTATGTACCAATCATGTGTCAACTACTCATCAACTATGAATCATCAATATGTACCAAAATCATCAACTATACACCTCATGTATTTGCCAACTCATCAACTTCTTGTCTCAACCATGTACTCAACATGTACCTCAACCAAAATCCCTCATCAATTTCATCATCCAAATCTTATTTGTAGCTATGTAATAGACCTGGTGTATATGATCACATTCCTGTAAAACTTCCTTAACTTCAACAACAAGAGACTAGCATTTTCATCAAGCTTTTCTTTAGTCTCACATGCCTAATTTTGGATTAGTCAACAACCCTAACTTGAAGTAATCATAAATTTGTACCTGTAATGTATAAATATATGAAAATGATACACAATGTTCTTCAGTGTGTTTTATGCAATTCCTCCAGGTTTCACTACTTGGAACCTCTCAGAGAAAGAGTTATAGCAAAAATGGCATGCCTTTCTGAATTCTGGCTTATTCTAGAGAGCGACCTTGTAGAGCATGCCCTGCATGGAATATTTGTTGAATTGATCTGAAAATTTTACAAAACATACTAAATAATATAACCTAACCAATACATTTGGTTTCATTGAATTTGGATCTATTATGAATAAGTTATGATGTTTTTACCTGAAACACCTGTTTTTGACTAGTTTCAGGACTAGCCACAAACCCTATTTTCCACGGAGTGTAACTCCAAAAATACAATGACCCACAAGATGAATTTTGTACCAAAAATACTTGGATATGTTTTCTCAATGAAATAGGAATTTCACAGTCTGAATAATTATATAAAAAATGTTACAACGAAAATGGAGATGACCTGTAAATAACTTGCCTTAGAAAGCACCATCCAAAGAATTTATCCTTCCTTGCATTTCGTCCTTATTTTCTTCACCTTCCCTCATAATTTTGTCTTAGATATCCTTGGTTACCTCAGACACCTATATATATTCAATATTATCAAGTGTGATTAAAATGGGAGAGCCTTGCCTCTTATTTATACTCTCCAAGTAGCTTCCTTAAAAACATCTTCTAGGTCACTTGGCCCCACTTTCCTTATTTTAGGGTTAACCCACTTCTAATTTCTCCATTGAATTTATTATTGAAACAATTTATTTTGTATTCACTTTGAATTATAATAAAATCATTACTTCACTTTATTATTTACCTTTTAAAATCTCTTAAACCACTTTGACTACTTTGACCTTTTGGGGCTTCTAGATGACATATGCGGGTCCTCCAACTTTGTAAGGCCATAACTCTCAAACCGTGAGGAGTTATGTGACATTCCACATACCACCGGAAATGGAATGACAAGCACTATCCATCTAGGATAGTTTACCTGACAAATTCATTGTCCTTCATTTCATTATTCCTCAATTAAGCATGGGTTCTCTTACTCCGCAAAGCGTCTTCCCGTGAGGGATTTCACCATAAGGGGACCACTTTGGAGTTCATCCATCTTTACTTATTATCAACCATGAAAAGAAAATAATGATTCATATTTACATCAAACAATCTTGGGTCCATCACCCAAACCTTTGTGATGTGGGGCTTTGTTCAAGGGTTGACATCAATGACAACCAACTTTAATAAAAAATCTCCCCCTTTGGCATTGATGGAAAAACTCTAACGCAATAATGAAATCATATCACTCATGCTCCCCTGGAACCATGTCTCTATCCTCTGTATCTAATAAATTTGTCTATGTCCTTTGCATCTGATAAATATGCTCTCCCTGGAACCATGCCTTTGTCCTCTGCATCTGATAAATATCTCCCCCTTTGTCATGAATGGAAAAGGTATCTTTCCATCAGGGGCTTCTCCCCCTGACTGAACTTTCCTCTTATGGTGCTTCCTCGTGTACATCTAAGACATATAAGATAATCATTCAAAAAACATTCGTTTTGGAGTAGAAATAGCTCCAAGTCTTTGGCGAAGATACTCAAAGGATTCCCGTGGAAGTGGTTTTGTAAAGATGTATGCCACTTGTTATTTTGTGCCTACATACTCAACTCTGATGTTCTTTTCTGCAACATGTTCCTGTAGAAAGTGATACTTGATTGGAATGTGCTTCGTCTTGGAGTGCATCACCAGGTTTTTTGAGATACTGATGGCACTTATATTATCACAATATATTGGAATGGGCTCATCATACTCAACCTGTATATCTGTCAAAGTTTGTTTCATCCAAAGAACTTGTGTACAATATGCTGATGTTGAAATATACTCTCCCTCGGCTGTAGATAGAGATATTGATGATTGTTTCTTTCTTAGCCATGATACCCAACACTCACCTAAGTAGAACACTGCTCCACTCGTGCTTCGTCGGTCATCAATACAACCTGCCCAATCTGCATCTATGTAGGGAATAAGTGATAGATATTTTCCTTTTGGATACCATAATCCAAACTCTTTTGTTCCTTTGAGATATCTGAAAATCCTCTTTACTACTAATACATGTGATTCCTTTGGTGCTGCTTGAAATTGTGCCACATGTCCAACTGCTTACATTACATCTGGTATGGATGTTGTCACATATAGTAGGTTGCCAATCATTGACCTATATTGCCTCTGATCTGTAGACTTTGAATCATCATATTTGCTCAACTTACAACTGGTTTGCATGGGAGTGATAACTGGTTTGCAATCTTCCATTTTGAGCCCCTTTAGCATTTCTTTGATATAATTGGTTTGAGAAATAAAAATTCCTTGGTTTCTTTGACATATCTGAAGTCTTAGAAAGAAGGATAGTTCTGCAAGTAACGACATCTCAAATTCATTTTGCATGTCTTTTGCAAATTTATGTTTTAACATGTCATCATCACTACCAAAAATAATATCATCAACATAAACTTCAATTAATAAAATATTACCTTGACTTACCTTGATGTAGAGTTTGTTGTCTGCACTTCCTTTTCTGAACCCTGCCTACTGCACATACTTATCTAGTCTGGAGTACCATGCTCTAGGAGCCTATTTTAGACCATACAAGGCCTTCTTTAATTTACATACATAGTTTGTGTTCTATGACAACTGAAATCCTTCTGGTTATTCAATGTAGACTTCTTCTTCAAGTTCCCCATTCAAAAAATATGATTTTACGTCCATCTGATATACTTTAACATTTTTGGAGGCATGCATAAGCTAAAAGTAAACGAATTGCTTCCATTCTGGCAACTGGGTAAAATGTCTCTTCAAAGTGGATTCCTTCAATCTGTGCATATCCTTTACATACCAATCTATATTTGTTCCTTGTAACCTGTCCATCTTCATTCAATTTATTCCTGAAAACCCATTTTGTGTCAATCACATTCTTATTATTTGGTCTTGGAACCAATTCCCAAGTTTCATTTTTCTCCATTTGATCCAATTCTTCATCCATGGCCTTATTCCAAAATTCATCCTTGCTGGCTTCCTCAAAACAGTTTGGTTCAATTGTAGATAAGAGTGTTAGGTGTGTTTGTTCTGGTGAATGGATGTTTCTTCTAGTCTCAACTCCTGCATCTTTGTTTCCAATAAAATAATCTTAAGGATGATTCTTCTGTACTCATTTGCTAGGTGTCTTTGGAGATACTTTCTGAACTTTCTCTTCTGCTTATGTCGGATTCTCTTCATCTTCATCTTCCTCTTCTACTTAGTTTTCATCTTCTTCTTCGAAAATTTGTTCCATTGATTTTTTTTTTTCTTCCTTTGATTTCGGTCTACCTGTTTCATCAATTGTTACGTTGATGCTTTCCACAAATTTGTTCAATCTTAGATTGTAACACTTGTATTCTTTCCTTTTACTTGAGTAACCGACAAGTATTCTTTTTTCCACATGGGAGTCAAACTTTCCCATTCTTCCATCTTCTCTTTTGATGTAGCATTTTCTTCCAAAAACTTTGAAGTGCTTCACATTTGCTGGTCTTCCTTTCTATAGCTCGTAGGGAGTTTTATCAGTGTTGTTTCTAATCATTACTCTCTTTTGAATGTGAACAACTGTATGCACTACCTGTGTCCAAAATATATCTGCCAATTTGGAATCCATTAGCATTGTTCGAGCAATTTCTTGTATTGTCCTGTTCTTTCTTTCAACAACTCCATTCCGTTGAGGTGTCCTAGCAATGGAGAATTGTTTTTTTATTCCATGAATGCTACAGTAGTCCATAAATTCCTTTGAAGTGAACTCTCCTCCATTATCATATATCAAACATTTTATTCTTGAATCCATTTCATTTTCAACCATTTCCTTGTAGATCTTGAAGTTTTCAAAAGCTTCTGACTTGTTCTTGAGAAAGCAAACTGTAGTCATTCTTGTATAATCATAAACTAATAACATAAAGTATTTTTCACCTTTTAAGCCCTTTGTTGTAGCTGGTCCAACTAGATTAGTGTGAACAATTTCCAGTGGTCTTATTGTTGAATATTCCTTAGATTTGAACCTGGTCTTTGTTTGCTTTCCTTGTTGACAATGCTTGCATAAAGTGTTGGTTGGTTTTGTGATCTGGGGCATTTATCTGACTGCTTCTCTTTTGTTGATTTTGACAAGGTTATCAAAATGCATGTAACCCATTCTTCTATGTCATATCCAAATTTCATGTTCCTTTCCTAGACAACACTTTTGATTTCCAATTTCACTTAACACATATATGTTGTTTGAAGTTCTTGTCACTGTACCGACCAATTTCCATGAACCTTCTTTTCTTATCTCACACTTTTCTGAATCAAAAGTAAGTTTATGGCCTTGGTCACACATTTAACTCACACTTAGAATACTATGTTTCATATCTTCTACCAGTAGAACATTTTGTGCCTTTTCATTCTTCTTCCCAATTTGAACTGTGTCTTCTCCAATGATTTTGGATGAATTATCATTTCTGAAGGAGACTGATCCATTTTTTTTCTTTTCGTAATATAAGAAATTTGTCTTTATCACCTTTCATGTGTTTTGAACATCCACTGTCAACATACCAACCTTGTTTCTTCTACTTAGCTTGTAGAGCGACTGTGCATTCTTTATTGTTATACTGATCTTGCTTTCTTATCCATGTCATTTTTTTAGGTTCTTGTCTGTGACTGTTGTTATTCTGTTGAGGTTCTTTAGGAGGGACTATCATTCTGCAATCCTTGGCTATGTGTCCAAAATTGTTACATTTGTATAATTCCACTTCAGTGCTCAAAGATTCAAACATGTTGTAACTTCTTCTTTGTGTGTCACTAGGTCTCCTTGAATAATCCCTTTGTGTATAGCTCTCAAATTTGTTACTTTTCATGTTGTTAGCTCTGCAATTCACATCTTTATGTCCAAAATTATTACATGCATAGCATAAACCAAAAAATATAGTTTGATACCTGAGAGTTGAAGATATTATGAAATGAGGTGCTCTTATGAATCCTTCTTCTTCTTGAGGCCTATCTGTCTGTTGTTGATTCCAAAATCTAAATCTTCTTGGTGGAGGAGTGTCCCTGTAATCTTTCTTGTATATCTTCCTATCGTATTTGATTGTTTCTGCATAGCTCTTTAGATTTTTTTCTTTCTCTGTTGTTTTGGAGCTTGACCTCTTTTCTGTCTGATTGTATCCAAGTATGGACTTGTCAAGATGAGATTTTTGACTGATGATAATGTCATCCAAAAATTTTGATCTATTCTGCATATTTTTCTTTTGAATATCCTTTCTTAGTGTGACAACCTCTGCTTCCAAGTTTCTAATGATCTTTCCATTTTCTTCTAGTTGTTCTTTGAGTGCTTCTTCAATTCTTTTATCTTCTTTTATTTGAACCTTCAATTTTGTGATCATTTGTTCTAGTTCTCGAGTGTCCTTGTTCTTGTCTAGTTCTTCTTGTAGTTTCTTTTTTTTCTTCTTTTCTCTTCTGATAACTTCTATGGCACACATTAATTCTTCTCGATAGTCAACTTCTACCTCTTCAATTTCTTCTTCGAATTCTTCACATTCTTCTTCGGATTCTTCATAATCTTCTTCGAAGTCTTCTTTGTTAGAGTCTTTTATTGCCATGAATAGAACTCTTCCTTTCTCATTGTCACTGACTTCATCTTCATCTGACGATGAGATGTCTTCTTTGGTGTATAATCTTTTCTTGAAAACTTTCTTTGTAGTTATTTTTCCTTTATATGTGTGTTTTCCTTTTGAGTAACATTCATCATTTCTCTTTTTCTTATGAGGGAATTTGTTATCAAAATGACCAATACCATCACAAATAAAACAAATTAAAGGGATCTTACCTCTATACCTACCGTTGGTTCCCTTGTTTAGTCTTTTGATGAAGTTGGCCACTTCTTCATCATCTTCCGAGGTGTCACAGTTGCTTCTATATTCTTCTTTTTCCTTTTTATTTTTCTTTGATCTTTTGGATGCCTTGAAGGCTTCTTCTTTTACATCTCAATTTTCCTGCTCAGTTCTCATTTCATATGCTGTGAAGATTCCATGCAATTTGTCCATGCTTCTTGAGTCCAAATCCGATCTTTCTTCTAGTGTTGATATATTAGGGTTGAATCTCATAGGAAGAGATCTTAGTATCTTTTGAACAATTACAGATTCTTCAATTTCTTCTCCCAATCCTATGATTGCATTCAC
>JASDQU010100414.1:334130-349394 GCA_032191745.1 Picea mariana
TAGTAAGAAATAACCAACCTACACAGGTGACCGGATTTGTGGTTGACCTCATAGGGAAGTGCACAGAAGGCCTACAGATGAACTGGGTGAAGTACCTAGTTAGCTAGTTGGAAATTGATTGTCGAGAAGCCCAGGACCAGGGTTATGAATTCCATTTTAGCTGGCTCCTGGTCCTCATTGAATTTGTTTCCTGGGAGATGCCAGAAGGAGCAACCTTCCCAGACATAGAGTCGTTTGAACCGCTTGCCGCAAAGTTTGCTACCCTGTGGTATTCAACAGATATGAACAAATAGTGGCAGTCGAATGGTCTGCTAACCTCCTTTTCCCCACCAACCTCATAGATATATATGATAATGACAGCCCAGAGGACACCCATAAATAACAAAATACACATAGAACTAGCAGGCAAAACAAGACTGAGGAGGTCCAAAACTTAAGCAAAACCTCAGGAAAGACTGCTTCCATGTCACCTGAGCGAGGGGGTGGTGACGAATTCGAAGCTGAACATAGGCCCAACAGAGTAATATAACCCAGAGACGAGGAGGATCCCTTGAAGAAGAGGAAGGTTTCCCCCTTGAAACCTTCTTCCTGGAAGAAGTCGAAAGCTACCATGACCAAGATGCAGATCGTCCTCACCTTCGACGATTTTGATTTCATCATCACAACCCTGAACGATGCCTCACTCGAAATAACAATGAAACAAACAACCAAGTAGGAAGAAATGTATGATAGGATCACAGTCAAAATCTGAGGGGTACAACAGGCCCTTCAGTCCAATCATGTAGTCTCCACTGCATCGGGAGAACTATATTTGGAAGATGTGCCAACCCAACTCCACTGGCTAGTTGATACAGTTGAAGCTCACCTCCGATGAGCATAGGAAGAAACCGAGCAAGCCACCCAGGCTTTGACGCAAGTACCAGGAGTACTTTTCGAACAACATCGAGCTGTAGAATAGGAAAATATTGATCTCCAAGTGAAGTTCGATGAAGAAAAAGAATAGATGCAGCAAGGAAAAGAACAATTGCTCACAGAGAAACTTGAAGTTAAATAAGTGGTCAGCAGAGCACTTCTCTCTGTGACAGTCATCAAAATAAAGGCAAAAGATCGAGTCACATAGAAAGTGGAACATCTTATAGAAGCTATCCAATAGTTACAACAATGCATAAGAGACTTAGAGCTCCGTGCAGTGCCCAAGACCCCACAGGATGTAAGGGACCAAAGAGAATAAATTTTTCGAAGTGCATTTGAGAGAATAAAATCCCTTACTATGGAATATAAGAAACTTATTGATCGCAGTGCCCAGACCTATGAGAAGCTTATAGAGAATCCAGAACTAAAGGCACTGGAGTCGCAACTCCAAGAGGCGAAGTATCAAGCCAAAAGAATACAAGCGCAGCTAAAGCCTATGTCAGTTGTGGAAAGAATGAAGCACTCCCAAGAGAAACGCACCGCCCAACAACAAATCCACACTATCAAGAGCAGAGTTATGGAAGTAACTAAGAGATTCCAACCTTTACAAGATAAGGCCTACTAATTGTTCACAGAGGTAAAAGGAAAAGAAGAAGAGCTGGAGAAGGTTGTTATTGTAGCTGAGCAACATTTGGAGGGGCCTGTGAACGAGGTATTCATTCAAGAGTTTGTTGCACAAGAGGCCATGTAAAAACAACAAGTTGAAGAAGCTCGATCCAAGCTCGAGGATTTCGATTCAAAACTACCCATATCAAAGTGACTCGAGATGATTCACAAGTGAGTGTTGGGGGCCTGTTGGCCCTTGACCAAGTTTTGAGAGATCTTTGGTCAAATTTGACCTATTTTGGGACTTTGACAACCTGTCGAAGGAGGAGCGCAAGATGAAGCAGATATCGCGAGATCTCAGCCCCTTTTTGGGTCCTTTCTTGGATTTGGGGTTATGTAATGGGTATGGGATGTCGGCCCATAAGTTTACCCATGTTTAGGCCTATTTTGTAAAGTATATATAGAAGACTAGGTGATATAATGAGAAAAGTGAAAGGAATAGCTAAAGTGATAAATTTGGATCTGTGTGATAAAGGTTGTAAGTGCTCTATGCATACTGTGTGAGACTTGCAGAGCTAAGTGCAAGTCATTGTAAGAGGTTGTGTGCTTAGATCTACTCGGGGAAGAAGCATTTAGCAAGCTGCATAGATCTCTTGTCCTATGCAGAGTAAGGTTTTGAGGCTCCGTGCATGTAGCCTATTGAAGAAGCTAATACAAAAGAATATTTGGTGGATGTAGCCCCGGGGTGGGGGAGAACCACATAAATGTTGTGTTGTCCTTCTTTGTGTGATGTCTTGATATGTTTTTGTCTTTACTTGCTAAAGTTATTTGATATAGATAGATATATATGGTTATTCTTTGTGCTAATGATATATATGGATGTAGATCTGACCTATGTGAATGTGCTTAGTGCTTGAATCTGCAAGATTTAATTTACCTCTTCATGATAAGTGTTTAGATATATCAGATCTGAGTGAATGATGTGATGCTCTGTTTTATCTTCACAGTAGAATAATGGTTAAATATTGATGAATTTTCGGTGCTAAGTGTTCTGTTAAGTATTACAATCCCATATATGTGTCCCATATAAGGTTGCAGACACTTGAGTCCTGCAACCACCTCTACCTCTACCTCGGGTGAGACTTGATATGCTTCGCAGGTGTTGCCGAAAGGGCCAGTAGTTAGGGTTTTGTTGGTGCATTGTTCTAGAGTTGAACCTTGGGTCTTCCCCTGTGCCAACAAAACCCTAACCCTCTTGTTGAGGTACCTTAAGTGAAGAACTTGACCTAATTCCTAGATGTTCTAGTGCACCTTAGCCTAGCACACCTCCTGGTACTTTTAGCTAGCCAAGGTGTCAAGGTTGAGTTTTTGGTCAAATTCAAAGGTTGAACAAGTCAAACTCAACGTAGGCATGGACTACTCTATGAAGTCATAAAAAAAGTTAGAAGGGGCTTCAAACTTCATAGCATGGAAGAAAAGTATTGAACTCATCCTTTCCAAAAATAAAGTTCTAGATATCGTGAAAAGAAAGATCATGGAACCACAGTTTGAAGTAGGAAAAGAGGGAACCTTCGAATGTTGCAGCAATGGAGAAGTTCAAGGACAACGACATCAATTCTATGAGTATCATATTATAATATGTAAAATACCACTTGATACCCTACATATCTCATCTTGATTCATCCAAGAAGATGTACGATGCCCTAACTAACCTTTTCTTGGTCATAAATATTGGACAAGTGATGAGTCTGAAGAATGAACTTTGTGACACAAATATGACTAAGGATGACACTATAGCTTCATAATTTGTGAAGATTTCTCAGTTGAGAGATCAACTACAAGATATTGAAGAAGTTATTCCATAAAAGTAAGTTGTGAATATAGCACTCAATGGTCTTTCTAGATCATGGGATGCATTTGCTGCAAGTATGAACACAAGAAAGGAGTTTTCAACACAGGAATAACTTTGGACTTGTTGCGCACAAGAAGAGACAAGGCTGAACTCTAAGGAAAGCCTCAAAATGAATAAGATGCTCAATCATTTGCAACAAAGTTCAAGAGACATGGAGGTAAGAAAATATTTGATTCAATAAAGAAATCCAAAAGAGATATGTCAAAAGTACAATGTTTTGAATGCCATGAATATGGACACTACAAAAGAAATTGTCCTAAATTAACAAAGAAGAGAAAAGAGAGACACCATGCATCAACTTCCAAAGATGAAGAACCTTCAAAGAAGGCCAAACATGATGAAGCAAATTTATTCTACTACTCAACTCTTACTGGATCTATTAAAGATGAAATATGGATGATCGATAGTGGATATTCAAGGCATATGATAGGTGATCGTAAAAACCTCTCAAGAATGATGGAAAATAAAATACCTCATAAAGTGGAGCTTGGAGAAAATAACTCTTATGCATTCAAGAGAATTGGACAAGCTACTATCAAGATGGAATCAGGTAACTCTATTCATCTTAGTAATGTTTTATATGTTCCTGGTTTGAAAAAGAATCTAGTATCTATTTCTTGTTTGGAAGAGAAAGGAGATAGAGTATCTTTTGTAGATGGAAAAGTTCTTGTCTGGTCTAAATTTTCAAAGATAGAAGACGCTAGAGTCATTGGAATTCATGAACGAAGATTGTATAAACTCTTAGTTCAGAATATTCAAGCTCTTGTACATGATGAAATAAACCCTAGTGAGTTATGGCTTAGAAGGTATGCTCACCTTCATTATCAAGCTTTGTCATCTCTAAAACATATGGTTCTAGGCATACCAGAATTACAATCTGTGCATGAAGGCATTTGCAGAGGGTGTGCACTTGGGAAGAATATTAAGAAACCATTCACAAGCAGTGAGAATAGATCCAAAGAGATCTTAGAACTAATGCATTCATATGTATGTGGTCCTATGCCAGTGAAGTCTCTAAGAGGCTCTCTTTACTATGTGATGTTCATATATGACTTCTCAAGAAAGACATGGTTATATCTGTTAAAGAATAAGGATGAAGTATTTAGCAAACTCCTAGAATTCAAAGTTGAAGTAGAGAATCTAACAGATAAGAAGATCAAGATAATAATAACTAATAATGGAGGGAAATACACATCCAAGGAGCTCATTTCCTTTTGTAAATAAGTTGGGATTAGGAGGGATCTCATTGTCCCTCACAATCGTCAACAAAATGGTGTGGCTGAAAGAAAGAACAAAACTATCAAAGAATCAGTCAAGGAAATGATGAATGATCGAAATTTATGTATGTTCCTATGGGGAGAAGTAGTTATGACAATTGTTTACATTCAGAAAAGAATTCCACGTCGCATATTGAAGAACATGACTCCAGAAGAAGGATTCTTCGGAAAGAAGCCAAGTGTTGAACACTTGAGAATCTTTGGATTCCTTTTCTATATTCATGTTCCAAAGGACAAGAGAAAGAAGTTTGAACCTTCAACAAAGAAAGGTATATTCGTTGGATATAATGAATAATCAAAAGAATATAGAATATATGTTCTAGATCAACATAAATTTGAAATCATAAGAGACATAACTTTTGATGAAAGGATTGCATTCAATAAATCTATAGAAGACTCCATAGACTCCAATGAAGAAGAGGAACATTAAGACACCAAATAAGATAACACATGTTCTCCAGAACACCCCAGTGAAAAAAAAGAACCACCACATGAACCTATGGAACTATTTATTGCACCTAATACTAGAAAGAGACCATCATGGCTTGAGTCCACCTTCCAGGAAGCATAAAATAATAAATCTCCCAGTGGCACCTTCAGACAAAGAAAGAAACCTAAAAGTTTTTCCAGTTATGCAACACTTATGACAAGTCTTGGTAATGCAGAACCTTCCACCTTTGAGGAAGAAATCAAGAAGAAGGAATGGAAGGAGGCTATGATGGAAGAATATCAATCCATCATGAAAAATTATGTATGGGAAGTTGTGCCTAGACCGAAAAAATGGTTTGTAGTCACTTCAAAGTGGGTTTATAAGATAAAGAATGTAGTAGATGGGAGTATAGATAAATACAAGGAAATATATGTGGCTAGAGGTTTCTCCCAACAGGAGGGAGAATATTATGATGAGACGTTTGCTCCAGTTTCCAGATATACATATATCAAAGCCATCATATCTCTAGCAACCTCCATGGGTTGTAGTTTACATTAGATGGATGTAAAGACCGTCTTTCTCAATGGATTAATTGAGGAATGTTTATTTTTCAATAAGAAAGGTTAAGCATGAGGTTCATTCCATTTTAGCATTTAACGTAACCATAACCAATAATGTTGCAATATCCAAGATCACATGAAGAAACACCATGGACAAGAACACAAGAAGTATCATGGGAAACCCTTCTCAACAAGGGAAGAAAACCCAGCCAAAATCCTTTGCTATATTCTTCAAGCTAAATACCTTCACCAAGTAAACCTAGCACACAAGAGGGTGCTTGCAAACCCTAGAAGACTAGCGCCCAAGAGAGGTGTGCACTTTTCCCAAGAAGGTGTACTTACTGAAATTTACAAACTCACACAAAAGATATGATTCCTCAATGGGGAATTTACCTTTACTTATATTAGACTTGACCTGTCAAAATAAGTGTCTATTAGCACAATTGGTCTGACCTCTCTATCTCATAATATAATTAATGTTAACCATATTAATTTTCTTTTACATTAATTATCAATCACATTAAGTTGGGGCCAACCTATACCCTTTACATTACAATTAGGGTTACAGGCAGTTTTGACTCTTGAACAATATAGCAAGGGATATTATACACCCACTAGTGCTCATCCACTAGGGGCACATCCATAGGGATGTTCATATCTCTGGATCACTTCATTACACAGAAGAACCACTTCTTCACTAGTTCTCAGCCATAGGCACGTCCAAATCTGCAGATCTCTTTTATCACTACCTTACATAGGAGAATCGTCTGGAGTTATTCTCAACTCTCTATAAGAAGGAGTCCATCTCTACATTCCAGTTATGTCTCATATAGGAACCACACACCCATCTTAGGGTCTCTCTCTCAGGTTTGTGTCCTGGAGAATGTCTCACATAGTTGCAATCATCAACACTCCCTCTCAGCTAGGGAGGCATTCTTCATCATGCCAAGTCTCACATAGATGTACTTTGTACTTTATCTTGGTTGTAGTCATGAACACTCCCTCTCGAATAGGGAGGTATTCTTCACCAAGCTAATTTGGTGAATATGTATGCAATCTTCTCATGTGTAGGAATGTACTACATGTGTACTATTTTCCTCTGCATCGTATCTCTGATATAAGGATATTTCATCTCAACGTGTTTTGATCCATCAAGAAACATTGGTTTCTCAACTGTGTCCCCTTTCGTCATCTTGGCACTTTGAAGTTGGCTCTTCAAGGTAAGATCTATGAGGGTGTTTTCACATTCAAACATTTCTTTTAATGCTTCATACATATCATAAATTGTCTTCGGCTTGGAAATATGAGGTAAGAGATGATCTCTTACTAAGTAGATGATTAATTTTCTTTCTTTGACATCTTCTTCATTTCTTATATTCTTCTCTTCATCGATAGATGTGGTTGGTAAAGTTTTAGTTACCACATACAAAAGGTCATATTCTTCAAGGGTGACCTGAAGCCTTGATTTCCAAGAGTTGAATTTGCTTGCTCCATCAAGCATATCTTCTACTAAGGTTATGTTCTTCATTTGTTCGGATTCTTCAAACTCTCGCCAACTGGATTTCCTAATGATTAGGTTGGATTAGTAACCTTGGATTTTGTTGGGATTATGACTTCCAACAATTAAATTTGAGAGTGTCATAGGAATTCTTGTTGAATTGAAAATGTTTCTTCAAGAATTTGCATAAATCCTAAGATCAGGATTCTGTAGAAAATCTCGACACCCTAGAAACACTAGAGCCAAAAACTCAAAGTCCTCATAATTTTATTTTGAAGGTCTTGAAGATGCGCTGAGGAGGGTCGTACATATTGGTCCAAGTTTTAGCTCCAACATCCACTTATAAAGAGGTGAAAGTGCTGATCAAATGGGGGTCGTATGGATTTTTGAAGAAACCCTAGAGGTCGTACGAAACTACAGAAGGATGATAGTTTATCCTTTTGAATGCTTGTGAAGGGGTTCTTCAATACCTATGCTTTGATACCATGTTGATTTTTCAATAAGAAAGGTTAAGAATGAGGTTCATTCCATTTTATCATTTAAATTAACCATAAACAATAATGTTGCAGCATCCAAGATCACAAGAAGAAACACCATGCACAAGAACACAAGAAGTATCCTGGGAAACCCTTCTCAAGAAGGGAAGAAAACCCAGCCAAAATCCTTTGCTATATTATTCAAGAGAAATACCTTCACCAAGTAAACCTAACACACAATAGGGTGATTTCAAATCCTAGAAGACTAGCGCCCAAGAGAGGTGTGCACTTTTCCCAAGAAGGTGTACTTGCTGAAATTTCCAAACTCACACAAAAGATATGATTCCTCAATTGGGAATTTACCTTTACTTATATTAGAATTGACCTATAAACAAAAGTGTCTATTGGCACAGTAGGTCTGACCTCTCTATCTCATAATATAATTAATATTAACTGGATTAATATTATTTTACATTAATTATCAATCACATTAAGGTGGGGTCTACCTGTACCCTTTACATTACAATTAGGGTTACAGCCAGGTCTGACTCTTGAAAAATATAGCAAGGGATATTATACACGTACTAGTGCTCATCCACTAGTGGCACATCCATAGGGATGTCCATATCTCAGGCTCACTGCATTACACAAAAGAACCACTTCTTCACTAGTGCTCAGCCACAGGCATGTCCAACTTTGGAGATCTTCTTTCTCACTGTGTTACACAGGAGAATCATCTGGAGTTATTCTCAACTCTCTATAAGGAGGAGTCCATCTATACGTTCTATCTTTGTCTTAGATATGAACCACACACCCCTCTCAGGGGATCTCTCTTAGGTTTTTTCCTGGAGAATGTCTCACATAGCTACAATCATCAACAAGGAAGAGGTATATATAGAGAAACCTCAAGGTTTTGAGGTATACCCAAGAGAAACCCATGTATGTAGATTGAATAAGGCCTTATATGGACTCAGGAAAGCTCCAATATCTTGGTATGCATGTATTGATATCTATTTGATGAGACTTGGATTTTCCAAGAGTAATGCCAATCCAAACCTTTATTACAAGGTTGTGAATAATGCACCTGTGATTCTACTATTATATGTTGATGATTTGTTCCTGACAGGTGCAAAGCCTCTCATTAGATAGTGAAAAAAAGAGCTAGCCTCTGAATTTTATATGAAGTATCTTGGTCTCATGCACTACTACTTGGGACTAGAAGTATGGAAAAAGAGTGGTGAAGTCTTCCTAGGACAAGGGAAGTATGTTGTAAAGATCCTTCAGAAGTTTGGGATGATGGATTGCAAATCTATGGGAACTCCCATGGTAACGAATATGAGGAAGTTGAGAGTCTCTGATTTTGATCCATTAGAATTGTCCCTGTATCGATAGTTGAATGTCTCATTGATGTATTTGGTAAATACCATGCCTGACATTTTATTTGTTGTGAACATGTTGAGCCAGTTCTAGGTGGAACCCAGACATTAGCATTGGATAGGTGCAAAGAATATCACGAGATATCTTCATGGGATGATAACCTATGGTTTGAGATATGCCTCAAACAATGAAGTACAACTGCATGGATTTACTGATTCAGATTGGGAAGGGAGTGAAAATGATAAAAATAGTACTTCTAGTATGTGTTTCAGTTTGGGATCTGCTATGATTTCATGGGATATCAAGAAACGTAAGCCTGTTTCACTCAAAACTTCATAAGCATAATATATTGCATCTTCCGATGCTTGTACGGAAGTAATGTGACTATGTAAGCTAGTTTCTGGACTATTTGACCAAGTTTTGGATTCGACCATGATATATTGTGATAACCAGAGTTGTGTGAAGATCTCAGAGAACCCGGTGTTCCATGGCAGGTCGAAGCACATTGAGATCAAGTACTATTTTCTCTATGGTAAAGTCCAGAGGGGAGAAGTGGTTCTCCAATATATCTCCATTGATGAGAAAAAACAAATATTTTGACTAAGCCTCTGTCTAAGATAAAGTTTACATACTTGAGGGTCAAGTTGGAGCTCGTGGATATTTATCCCTTGGTTGAAAGGGAGGAGATGACTTCCTCGGTTGGGAGGGAGATCTTATATGTGGCATCATGGATTGTTGGTGAGCTGAGGATCTGTATCATGCTAGTACAACTTGGATATGGTCATAGATATTAGAGATGATGCTTGCATCATGCTAGTAAAACTCAAATATGATACAGATGGTTAGATTTGTTGATGATACAATGGATTAAGGAGCATCGTGCTAGTACAACTTAGAGGTGGACATACATCTTATATATGATGTATTGACATCATGCTAGTTATGTTCATGCTAGTACAACTTAGAGACGATGTTGGTGAGCTGCATCATGCTAGATATGGCCATTATAGTACAACTTAGAGGTGGAATACAACTTAGATATGATGCATTGGCATCATGCTAGATATATCATACTAGTACAACTTAGATATGACCATACAACTTAGATATGATGTAGAGGGATTGTGTCATGCTAGATATGATCATGCTAGTACAACTTAGAGGTGGAATACAACTTAGATATGATGCATTCACATCATGCTAGATATGTCATGCTAGTATATATTAGAGATGATCATACAACTTAGATATGACACAGTGAGGCACTGATCTACATCATGCAAGTAAAACTTAGATGTGGCATATAACTTAGATATGATGCACTAGAATCATGCTAGATATTCCATGATAGTACGACTTAGAGATGATGTAGATGATACTCCAAATCACTCCAGTACAACTTATATATGATGCATTATCATCATGCTAGTATGGCTTAGAAGTGATGCAATTGATGACATTGTTGATGCAGGATGATATCAAATGATATGATTTTGATTTATGTGGAGACTGTATGTCTATGGAAAATAGTTGTATGCTATTGTGGTGGATGTGTTCTAATGGAAGTGACTGTGTGTCACTGGTTAGTATTCGTGTGCTACTATGAGTGGTTGTGTACCACTGGAAAATAGTTGTATACTACTATGGATAGACACAATTGTGTTCTATTGGATGGAATTGTAGCAGCTATATTGTTACGAGGGAAAAACTCTCTATGGCAAGGGTGAAGCACAACAAACACGTATGACTACAGAAATAAACTCAATTCCAACATATGCTATATAAACTAATGTGCAAGATAAGAAAGAAGCCTACCTTTCTCCAACGTTTGATGATGTTCCACCATTGAGCACTTCGACCCAAAGCTTTATACCTGCAACAAGTTCTCAACAAACAAGCAGAGCAAGTATATAGTGATAATACAAAGGGGTTAGCACATTAGATAACATAATAACTTAATAAACATAAAAAAAATGCCCATGGATAATAATCATATATTTGCAAGATACCAATAGGACATGAAATGAGTATTTCTATTAATGAATGATCAACATAAGTGATAACATTACAGACTTTTGTTTCAACACGGTTCAAAACCAAGAAACCAGGTTCCTTCCAACTAGGCCTCCACCACTTCAATCCTCCACCAAAGGCAAGCTCATAGAAGGGAGACAATGAGGTTCTCTCAACAATAGGGAAAGATCTTGGGGGCTGAACACCGTGTTCATACTTGAGGGACAGAGGGATGCAGACTCAATATGAAGTAATTTTTCTAGAGTAACTTTTGTCTCAAAGTTGAATTCTTTCTCTTCTTTTCCATAGTTCAGAATTGTGTTCTTATAGCCTTCAAAATGCAATTGAAGGGCCAATTCATAATGTTTTCAGTATGTGGAAGGCCAAGGATCAGAGATCTCCTGTCGTGACATGGAAACCTGACTTCATTTTTGTATTTTCTGGCACAAATATCGATATAGGCGGGCTTTAGTGGAGCAGCCTGCGTATACGCATGTTGTATAGTAGATAGGGCATGTATATGTGGAAAACTATTTATTTTTAGCTTTGGATTCATCAAAAAGGGATGACAAGTCTGCATAGGTAAATGGAAAAAGGCCCTCTGTGCAAGAGAACAATGGTGAGTAAAATATTTCTATAACAGATGCCCCCTAATGTGTGAGATTAGAGTAGTATCTATGATGGCTGAAATACATTATAAATAACCCAGAATTGGAGTGGTGTAAACCAAGATGGAAAGACTAGTTTCTCATTACATTCTGTATTGACTTTGCATACATGGCTGCCAAGAATACACTGCAGATCCATGTGAAAAATATACCAAACAAGTGTTCGTGGCCAAAAAATAGGCAAAATATAAATGAGGTTACATGCCAAAAGATATCATAGTACGAACAAGGCCCAGTGAAACCAGTCTCAAAACCAATCTGAAGATATTTGTATACCATGGAGTACAATCTGATCTCCATGATCACTGAAGTCATATAGGTACTGTTCCAATGAAAAGGAAGCAACAAATCGGGAAAGTTGTGGCCACATAATGATGTATTCAAGCCTTCTACACTATCTTCCAAGGGTGCAAGTCTACATCATGTGAATAAAGGAGTTGAGGTCAAACACAATGATACATCATTTGATTACCGGTCATTGAGGTATACCGTTAACAAACGTGAGACAACCTACCAATAACAAAAGTGGGTATCAAGGCATCGAGCACATTCTTACAAGTGTGAATAAATGATTCGATGTCAAACACTTGAAGAATCCATTGATTAGGAGAGATTTATGTATTCCCATATTTCAATGGCGAGAGATCCTAGCACTAATGACTGCAAGCCTCAAGGTACTCATAAAAATCTAGGTCCCATATCAAGAATAAATGAGCTGAAGTCGATGGAAAGAGACCCGCTGAGAGGAGAGCATTAAGGCATCTCTCATAAGTCAGCACGAGGAACAAAGAAGGAGCTTCATAATTTGGTGGAGATCAGACGAAGAACATGTTCACGAACCAACGACCCTGTGCGAATTTTGGGTGTGCCAAATGAAAGAAACACATGAAAAAGATCCTTTGAATAGCAACCAATGATGAAAACTGCTGACAAAGGAGAGGAAACCACCAATAAGGCTAATGGCATCCAAGACACTGAACGAATCCCAAAGTGTGAATAGACGTCTTACCGTCAAACATAAGGGAAACCACCTAGTCAACTACCAATGATGAAATGTCGACTGTTGGGTTCAAGGTTACCTACCAATGATGAATGTAAGGTTAGGGTGCATGATAATACCATAGTATCATGTGATTCTGAGACAAATTGAGGGTATGGCTGATATGCAAAGTCAAGAGTTCGAGGAATGGCTGACACAGGTTGATAGACTTCCTTTGAACAAGAGCATGAGACATATGGTAGAATCCAACATCGTAGACCCAATGATATAACTATTAGATGCAGGAGGCACTAATAATGTTCTCTATAGGGACTAGAAGAGTAACCAGTCGGTAGAGAAAACTCTCTAATGAGATCAACTTCCTAAGGCCATGCTAAACCCAAAATTATGATGAAACGAGGATTCAAATAACTTTGTGCTCTGTTCAAAGGTGACACGACTTCTTCCAAATATAATATAGTACTCCCTTCCTGCCCATCTTTTTTTGTTTTATCATAACAAATGAAAGCTATGATACAGAGGAGGGAATGAGTGTCGCAGGTAAGAAAAACTAGTTCCAGTAGTAGAACGTACCTATACTCAATGTAAGGAAATGAATGCGGGAGATGGACACTCGGGGTGACGTTCCATCTAGGGTATAGGATGCCAAATTGCGAAGGATATAAACAAGGCTCTACTTGGTTGAGGGTGAAAAAAGTGCTTAGGCAATGGTTTATAACGCAAAGCGAGAACTGGCTAAAGGCTCAATACTGCAAGCGAGGGCATGAGATGCAATCACAATTTAAAGCCAAAAAACGTCCTTTTTTATGTCTTTTGGTCTACTTGTTGTGAAAAAGGGGTAAACTTGTGCCAAATAGACGTATTTTCAAATCCAATTTACGAGTGTGAAAAAGACAAGTTCACTCGATGATCTTTTCTATTTTTGTGAACGAGTCGGAAAAGAACTTAACTAAGACTCATGACCTTTCAAATCCAATTTAACGAGTGTGAAAGGGACAAATCACTCGACAATATTTTTGGTTTTTATACGAGTCAGAAAATAGCTTAATTAAGACTCGTTTTTTGGAGTCTGCGGGGAATAAGGCCACATGTGTATGAGTTAGAAATGAGGCTCATCATAAAGTCATGTATCATGTTATAATGGACTCCCTGTCCTAAGGAAAAAACTCAGCATGGGCACCAAATGACAAAGAGGATCTAACTAGGGTGCCCATGTTTGGTAAGTCTTTACCATTTATTAGTGACACTACTTATAGCAGATGAAAGGTTTTGTGTCGCAAAAAATGGGTTCGTACCTAAGGCGTAAAAAGAGGTAGTCGAAGGATAATGCAAAAATGTTGGATGGAGTGGATACTTATCCTATATGCTAGGTTATGAAAATGCTTGCCCGAGGTGACGAATGGCCAATCACAACGTTGAAATCCGTAAGAAATCTGGGTCAAAACTACAAAAGCCAACTCAAAACCACTTCGTATTAGTCCATTAGGTGAGAAAATGGCATGAAACTATATAAAGTGGGTAAAAATAGCTAATAAATAGTAATAAAATAATATATTACTATACCATTTTGATTTTTACCCAAATAGTGCAATTTGGACCAAAAATACCTCCAAGATTCAAATGACGATTGCGGGATCATCAAGTGACGAAATAATGAACCATCTGGATCAGGTAACTCTACTTCTCATCCTCTTAAAATTCAATGGATTACAATTTTGAATTAGGTTTCAATTTTTTAGTATTTGAGGGCGTAGATTAGGAATTTTGATGTACGCGGGCTACCTTTGATTAGGTCGTGTATATGATGAAGTATACACCTTTGTGTGAACCACATGGTGTGTATATGTAGACCTATACACGATTTTATGCAAAGGAAGCCGCGTACAAGTATGCAAATGACCAAAAAGAAGGGTTTTAACTCAAAAATTGATTTTTCCTTTGCATAATGGTTCTTGAATGGAGAGAGAGAGAGCATGAGGAGGTTGATGCAGCTCTGGATCAAGATCTAGTGGCTCAAGAAGCTCTAAAAAGATGTGTTTTGTACATATTTTGAGCTCTCAAAGGAATGAGGGCCCAAGTGAGGTTGTTGGAGATGTCGGTGGGTTACTGGAACCCTGATAGCGAAAGATTTATCCTCGATGGCCAACCATTGAGGATCGAGGTAGACGACATCTAATTCTTGACTGGTCTATCACGTTGAGGAGACGTTGTAAACCTCAAGTCACACAGAGCAGGGAGTGGGATGAAGATCAAGGAGTATATCGATGCCCACTATGTAGCGGGGACTCCCAAGTTGGGAAGTCAAATCCCTATCCAGTAAATAAATAACCTCAGCCTGAAGATCATCGTGCTTGTATTGACCAAGATCACAGGTTCAGATTCATTGCACCAGGAATCAAGTTCGTTTATGTTTTATGCAGTGCAGTGTGTGATACCCACTGTCTATGATTGGTGTACCTCATTACTGACCAATATGAAAGGTCATATGAAAGAGTGCAAACAAGGGGGTAAGAGAAACTTTGGGTTTGCCTCCAT
>JASDQU010100414.1:349442-367316 GCA_032191745.1 Picea mariana
ATAGGGGGGAGGTAGGGTTCCAACAACCTACAACGAGGGTTTTTTGTTCTGGTGGAAAAGACAAGTGATCACTCTGGATGACTATCACTATGCGGGGATCGACTTTAGAGGATATCTAGATATGCGACTTCCACCAAGGGTCGCCTATGGTGACATAGGTAAAATGTTTTTTAAATATTTCTTTTTTTTGTATTTTTGTGGTGTTTAAGTATTAACTAGACACTTGTGTGACGCATATGTGGGTCTGCAATGGCCAGAGGGTTTACCTCTACATTGACGGAGGCACCGGGGTGATGAGAGGGTGGGAGGAGAAGCAGAGAGAGTCCTACAAAATAGGAAAGGAAACCTGTCTCATTTGACACAGAGGATTCTAATGGTTCAGGTAGAGGATCTACCTGAAGTCATACATTGACAGGTGGTTGGTGTACCTACAACATGGGTACAACTCTTCCAGTGTCTCACAAATGCCATGGTTTTCTATCATAACACACATCCGACACCACAGGCGTAGATGTCGTAGGATCTATATATTGGTTGTATATGTGTATTGAGGGTTTTAGCCCCAATTTTGTAATATAAACACCATATTCTTTGAAATATATAAAAAAAAATCTTAGACTTTACTTATATTTTACAATGTGTACATTGATTTAATGGTTTTTCTGCTTTATTAATGTGACAAATTCCAATCTAAAATGTAATTAGCATAGGAATCAGTTATATGATTATCACTCCTAGGAATGTGATAATATATAAAATCAAAATTTCGTTCTAAAAGACGTACCCGTAGGAATCTTCGGAGCAAAGTAGGATCACGCACGTGGTAACTACCATTCAAATTACATACCACTAACTGGGAATCTAGGTGAACTTCTAAAGAGTGAATACCGTGTGAGATAGCATCACGCAAAATTTCTATGACGACACTATATTCGACCACATTATTCATGGATGGCCCTAGGCATACTCCAACTGAAGACACCAGTAGACCCTCGAGTGAGTAAACCACCCAAGTGGCAAAATCCAAGTTTCGTGTATGACGACAGGCTTCATCTGTGAATACTAGGTATACTGACAACTCCATTGACATCTGTCAATAAAGGGAAAACTTGATAAGCAAGACAAAGACAAAGAGAAAGGGAAAAGATATGTATATACACTAAATTACATTAGTATACAAAGATTTTTTCTCAAGCCTAGGGCTCAAGCGTAATATCTTTTCAGGTAGAGCCCATTTCTAGGCTCGACCAACACATTCCCTTCATAATATTCTAACTCATAGGCTCCTTTTTCTAGAACATGTCGCACGATATAAGGACCATGCCACATGGGTTTAAACTTGCCTTCTCCCAGTGGTTCTTTGGCTTGATCATATAAAAGGACCAAGTCACCCTCAATGTACAACTGAGGATAGACAGACTTGTCATTTCGGAACTTGACATGTTTTTTGTTTTCTTTGATAGTCGTAAAGGCATCCCGGTGCTGCTCGTCAAGACTCTCTAGGTGCACAAGGTTTCACTCTAGATATGAAGTGTCAGGTAGGAGAATGAGTGCCAACTTAAGAGAAGGGATTTCACATTCAATAGGAAGAGTTGACTCCACACCGTGCACTAACTGGAAAGGGGAAAAACTGGTGGCAGTCTTAACCATGGTTCTGTATGCCCAAAGCATGGGATACAACATGATGTGCCAATCAGACTTACTCTGACTGATAATTTTTTGCAAGATGGTCTTGAGAGACTTATTGACAGCCTCTACTTGTCCATTTTCCTGGGGGTAATAAGGAGAGGAATGACCATGACTAAACCCCATCTTAGATGCTAGTTCTACCATCATTTCATTCTGAAAGTGACTTCCATGATCAGTGACAATCTCACTCAGGATATCAAACCGGGCGATAATTTGATTGAATACGAAGAAGGAAGTAGTCTTCCCATCAGATTTTATGGTAGGCATGGCTTCGGCCCACTTAGTAGAGTATTCAACATCCACGATAATGTGTTGATGCCCCCGAACCAAAGTTGGGTTGCAATCGATGAAATATACCCCCCACTTGGTGAAGGGACTGATAGTAATGACTGGGTAAAGAGTGGCTGGATGCGAGCACATTTTTTGATTGAACACCTGGCAGGGGTGACACTTATTAACTGCTTCGATACAATCTTTAAAGAAAATAGTCTAGAAATAATTGACTCGCAAGATTTTTTGGGTTGTCGCAAGCCTGGATAGGTGACCACCACAAGCCCCTTTGTGGAAAACGTTTAGGACTGACTCGACTTCCTCGTGAGTTAAGAAACGACACAAGATATCATCTGTTCCTTGGTGATACAAAGTGTCTCCGACGATGGTATACTTCTTGGATTGGTATCTAATATGTCGTTGATCATATCACCAGAAATGTTGAATGAACTTCAAGGTTTGAAGATATAAAGCAATGTCTCCATACCATGGGTTGAACAACGAGACAAGGAAAATGTGTTCGTCCACAAGAGAATCAACATGGATAACATCCTCATCTAATCGTGGAGAATCAGATATTAACTTTGTGAAGACTAGTGATTTCTTGGACTTTGTTGAAGCGAAGCCAAGGTCAAATTATTGTAGGATGACAATCCATTTGTTATATTTCCCCCCTATGATATGCCTGGTAAGGATGTATTGAAATGGATTGACATCGGCAACCACCGTAGTCTTGAAAAATAATATAGAGTGACGTAAGCGTTGGACTACGTAAACGACAACCAAATATATCTTTTCAACGTGAGAGTAATTAAGCTCAGGGCTGACTAAGTTTCAACTAAGATAGTAGATGACGTCCTCATGGAGCTCATCATCATCCTGAACTAGAACAATACCAATCTTTTCCTTAGATGCAACAATGTCAAGAAATTAATCTCTATTGTGATAAGGAGACTTCAGTAGAGGGGCCGATACTAAGGCTTTCTTCAAAGCATCAAAAGACTCCTGGGCTCGCTCATCCCAGATAAAAGGTGTGTCTTTCCTCAAGAGGTGCATGAAAACCTTAGTGATATTGGCATATTTTTCCCTTGACCAAGGTTTGGGACTTCGACATCCTGTCAAAGATGGAGCGCCAGATAAAGCGGAGATTGCGGAATCTCGGCCCACTTTTGGGTCCCTTTTGGGGTTTTTGGAATATGTAATGGGAAAGGGATGTCGGCCCGTGGGTTTACCCATGCTTAGGCCCACTTTTGTAATGTATAAGTAGATATCTAGGCATCTATCAGAAGATATAGAGATGTATGTGATGTAATCTAAGTGCTAATAGATTTTATAAGTTCTCTGTGCATGAATGTAAGAGGCTTGCAGAGCTAAGTGCAAGTCGTTGTAAGGAGTTGTGGAAGGATTTGTGATGTAGCACAAGTAATAAGGATCTAGCGAGCTGCACAGATCTTCTGTCCTATGTGAAGAAGGTTTTTGGTGGCTCTATGCTATAACCGATTGAATACACTAATAAAGAAAAAGAGTTGGTGGACGTAGCCCCAGGGTGGGGGTGAACCACGTAAATATGTGTGTTATGATTTGTGCTTCTACTTGATGTGTTTATCCTTTCTTTTGTTAAGTTATTTGATATATTTAGATAGATCTACTTATGCTTTGTGCTTCTTAGAAGTGTGTGAATGTTAGATCTGACATGTATGAGGATGCTTAGTGTTGATCTACTATATCTGATCTATTTTACTGTTGCTAAGTGCTAAAATACCTTAGATCTAAGTGAATGCTATGATGCTCTTTGCTATCTGCGAAGTATATTAAGGTTTGAATATTGTTGAATAATCTATGTTAAGTACTCTGTAAGTGATATAATCACATATATGTGTCCCAGCTAAGGTTGCAGACAATTGAGTCCTGCAACCACCCTTGCCTCTACCTCGGGTGATACTTCATCTGCTTCGTAGGTGTTGCCGAAAGGGATGGTAGTTAGGGCTTTGTTGGTGTGCTCTTGAGCGTTGAACCTTGGGTCTTCCCCTGTGCCAACAGGCATAATTCACTATAAATCGACGTAGAAAGTTAGCTTTCCCTTGTAAACCTTGAAGTTGTCTAATCATGTGTGGGGGAGGCAATTGAAGTATTGCCTCAACCTTGAGAGGATCTACCATGATCCCGGTCTCGGAAACTAAAAATCCCAAAATACAACTAGACTTAATGCAAAGGATGCATTTGTGAGGGTTTAACCAGATTCTATAGTAACAACATGTTTCAAAAACAAGACGAAGGTGTATAATATGATCCACTCTCTTGCAGGAGTGAGCAGCGAGATAATCAAGGTAGGCTTCGACTATGTGCTTAATATTGTGAAAAGTGAAAGTCATGCCACGTTGGAAGCTTGCTCCGACGTTTTTAAGGCCGAAAGGCATTTTCTGGTATGCAAGAGTACCCCAAGGACATATAAATTTCCTCTTGTGTTGGTCCTCAAGTTTGATTTGGATTTGGTTGTACCCTGAAAATCCGTCAATAAAATAAAATATCTCGCTTCCTGCACACTCATCAAGAATCTGGTCGATGAAAGGTGTGGGGAAGTTATATTTAGGACAAGCCTTGTTCAGGTCATGAAAGTCCATACACACACAGATGGTTCCTTAATTTTTATTCACAGGAACGGGGTTGGATACCTACTCGGTCAAAGGAATTGGGTAAATGAAGCCAACATTAAGTAGCTTCTCCACCTCTGCCTTAATAGCAGGGGCGTTCCTAGGATTCACAACTCTAAGACGTGTTTGAACAGGTTAGCATCTGGGTAAGTTCTAATATCATGTTCCACAATACAAGGGTCCATCCATGGCATCTCTTCGTATGACCAAGTAAATACATCTTGAAATTCTTTGAAGAGATTGGTGTAGATCAAAATTTCTTCTGGCGAACAATCTACACTTATATTTACATTCTCAATCTTGCCAGGGGTACGAGAGATATCGATCGAGATGGTAGGAGAAATAGTCACCATATTTTTTTCGGCATAAATGCCATGCATATCAAGTGGAACTACGGCGTGACTGACTATCTCACTCAAAGTATACCGAAATTCATCTTGCTCGATTCTTTCAAGACTTGGGAGAAAATAAGATTGATGATGCATATCATCCCAAGGTCTATTGGAACCATTCATGGCTTCAAGGATGGCTTCATCTGAAAGAAAAGTCTCATATAGGAAATCATGCGAACAAGACAACGAGGTGTCCCATACAGGCCTAACAACAAGATCCTCCTCATCCGTTGGTGAGGTAACATGATCGGGATCGACAAAAGAGTCAAGAAAAACTTGATATGCAATATCCACTGTCGATAGTGGCATGGCCATGCCAGCATGTGACTGACCTTCACACAACCAAGTCGGGGAAGGTAGGGTCCATGGATCACAAAATAGGAAGTGCATAAAGGAATGGACCTCTCTGTCGAAGCAGGCCTACTAGACATGGCGTAAACATGGTGATTCGGTGCCGAGAAGTTGAAAGTACCCATAAGGGAAGAATACATTCTGACACCGATATTCTCAGTTGCTGGCTGAGAATTGTCGATCACAGGGATTGACAGCCTAACAAATGCATTAGGACTAGAGTACACAAAGGATAACTGGTTGATAGTCACGATCTCCCCTTGATGAGGAAAACAAAGTGTACGAAATATGTACGACATTACAGAGACCATAGCATAGGTCCAATTGTGACCTAGTAACAGGTTATAATCAAGAGGCACATCAACTACCTCTACTTCCACCTCTACCATATTCCCACCTAACTGGACCGGAAAGGCATGGAGAATATCGTGAGGGCAGAAGGAGTGACTGTCAAATGCAGTCAACATGTTTGAAGACTTGGAAAGGGTTGGAGAACCAAGATATTTCCAATAGACTAGGGACATTACACACGTGGAAGGACCTTCATCAATGACCACACGTTTGATAGTATACTTGGAATACTCCACGTGGATTTGAAAATCCACATGGCAAGGTAAGTGAGGCTTCACATCTGTGACATCAAACTTGATGACCTTTGAGCCACTAGGTTATAGAGCTCTTAAAGCAGATATTAAGGCATTCCTCTGTGATGGAAACGTCTGGACTACCTCCAAAGCCAACATTGCACAAGGGGTTTGGCCCAGATCCTCAATGATAGAGTAGTTATGGGTGGCTCTAGCTTTAGGGTTGTGAGTATAGCGCTTGAGTACTCCTTTTAGAATACAAGGTAGTGGCTTTGGTTTCTCAATCTGTAAGTTCATCTCCGGAGTGGGAGGAGGAGCTTCTAGACTGGTACTATCTTTTGAAGAGCTATAATTGCGAGAGTGAGTGGCTATATCAATATTTTCATCGACCACATTGATACAAGCACGGTCGCCATCTTGCGATGGTGGGTTTTGACTTCCACCGGACGCATTTCTGGCGTTCAAAGAGCTCGAGGCTAAGTGATGGTTATGTGGGAATGGATTCATCAGCACATCGGGTGGTAGATTCAAAAGCCGCACAACCTCCACGATTTTGGGGCATGAATGGATAAGGTATTTATCAGTACAAAGTTTACAAGGAAACTTCACCTTACATTTCTCTTTCTTTCCCTCTCCAATATTATCATTCAGTTTCCCATTATTATCTTTGTCCTTGGGTTTATTACCATTTTTTCCACCCTTACAATTATTTTGACCTTTCCTTTTATTCTCGCCTGGTTGTTGGTCACCATTTGGTTTTTTCAACGATTGCACATAATGTACATATGCCGACTGAGTGGGGTTGGAAGACACAGATGAGGCTGGTCCTCCAGGAGACTGGTTTAGAGACAAAGTATTCAAGTGGCTCGTCATCATGTCTATGGAATTTACATTGGCGGATCCTACAATGACATCGACATGAGGTCTAGGTTTTTTCCTAGGGTCATAACTTGACCGTGGTGCTTCTGGAAGAAGGTGATATAACATCCTAGACTGAGCATATATCAAATCTAGTTGTCGGGCTCTAAAGATAGCTTCTTCCTCGGTGCAGACCCCAGAAGTAGCAACATCCTTCGATATAGGATTGTGAAAATAATTTAAGAACCATTATAGGTGAAAGGTCAGGGTTATAGGAGTCTTAATAAACTGCCTCCATCTATGCCACTCCTGGATATGATCTGAGATATGAGTGGTGGTGTCCTGGCGTAAAGTCGAAAAAATTTTGAGGCCAACATCATAATGAATGGGCAATTGAATGTTGTTGAGAAAGACCATCACCAACTGATTAAATGACCCATATGTCCCCCTAGGTAGCTCAATATACCATTGCGTAGCAACTCCAATGAGAGTGCGTTGAAAAAATTGCAATCTAATAGAATCATGGTTAAGAGAATTCAATGAGAACCAAAGGTGAAAGGTAGTGACGTGATCACCAGGGTCCTCTCCATTCTTACCTTAAAACTTTGGGATGTCCGAAGGAAACTTGGTGGGGATGGGGGGCCATGTGGGATAATGACTCACCAGGTCATTCATTAACTTAGCCAAATTTGGCAGATTAAGCATGGCCTGAAAAGAGAGATGGGTTTGGGACATCTAGCCCCATCCTCCCGTGAAAGATTGTGCATTGGGAACTGTAGTCCACCGAGGATTATGGTAAGAACCAAAGCCCTGTCTAGAATTATAAGGCCCTCCTCTGGGATGATTCGTATAAGGTGGGTTGTGCATCATTCCAGTAGGAATGTTCTAATGAGGGTTATGAAAATTTCCCCCAGCCGAATTAGATCCAGGCTGGGGGTTGTAAAAAGTGGCCCCAACTAGATTGGATCTAGGTTGGGGGTTTCCCAAAGTGTAATACTTACCTCCTCTGGGTGGGAACCTAGAGGATTGAAGTGGATTCGTCATTCCCAAAGTATTTGTCAGAATCGACATCGATGAGGTAGGGATATAGGGCGGAACTTGTCCACCAACTTGGTTTTTCTATCTAGCAATAAAAGGATTAGACTCAGGGTTAAGAGCAGGGACTCTTCCTACATTAGGATTAATTTGAGGGATATGAGAACCACCAAATGGAAATGGAGTGTAAGGAGGTGTAGTGCCCCCAAGTCCAAGGCTAGCGTTAGGGCCAGCTGGCGTGATGGTAGTTGAAAACTACGAAGTGAAGTTAAGCATACCATAAGAAAAAGGACTAGAATCCATAGGGATGGACTGAACATTGTAATTCGACGAGTGAACAAAACCCCCAAAAGGGTTTGAGGCAAGATATGAAGCATTAACTACAGGCCGAGCCATAGTACCGGTACAAGTCTCTGGCACTGCAACTGTAGCGATTGTAGGAGTCGAAAGGGTTCCATTAGCTATAGTGGGTATGGGATTCGAAGATCTCCTCATGTTCTGAAGAATAGATTTAGTACCCATCCTTGTGAAACCACAATTCTGAAAGGTGGATGTGTGTGTACCACGCCTAATAACTCTATGCCTTTTAGAAGGATAGAACTCGAAAATCAGTGGTAACTGTAAAAACCGACGGGACCATCGAGGAAGCTGGTCCGACTTCATGACGACTTATGACTCTACAAAATAAAAAATATATCCTAAGGCCAACTAGTAGTCAAAGAGCATACCAAAAATTCAAATGGCCAATATGCATGCAAACAGGCTAAAGTGGCTGAGTGGCCTCCCTCGCTAAAGAAGGTATGCCTCGTCCAAGAGGGACTTGAGACTCCCCGCTAAAGTTTGGAGGTAACCGAATCATTTATAGGGGCCCTCGTGGGCTTAACAACCAGTTGGTCAGATCCCCCCAGAGAGGTAATATTTTGTAAAGGTTGTGTGTTGTCCAACCCTTATCTAACCCAGGGTACAAGTAGAATAACCCTTGTAAGTAACCTATGAGATACCTAAGTCAAGCAATTAATAAACCATTGTATAACCGATGCACATACGACTAGTTGTAATTCTGGATTACCATATGGGAAGGGTATCGGTACTAGCAAGATCCCCAAATACGAATAAATCCATAGAAATATCTCTGATGCTAGGTGAGTATCCGAGGGTCATCCCTTACAATAACTTCACGCGAGCTCGTGATTAACTTCGGTGTCAGCTGAGTCTCCTGATCTTACCAATTATACAATGGGCTTCTCAACTCCCTATCTCAGACACATATGTTGATTTAATTGCCTTGGAGAATTTTACTCCCAAAATCCTATTCCAAGGCACTAAATCCTAGACTAGTTTGTGCACCCTAAAAAATAAAATCGTGACTAATCAATTTTAATTTAAAGAGTAAATTTTATTGGTCATGATTACTCAAAAGGTTATGGAAGTGAAACTCATGATATTATGAATCTGCAAGAAAATAAATATAAATATAATGCAAAGTCTAATTTTAACTTTTCAATGAATGATATGCATATAAAAACAGTGCAATTTTCAATTTCAACTCTGCAATTCAGAATTAAAATGCAATCTTTCACTAACTGCACTACGCAAATGATAAATATTCAGAAGACAAAAATGCCAAGTAATGTAAAATGCCTATTTTTTTGTATTTTCAATATATTAAAGATAAAATGCATGGAATGAAAAGCAATCTCGATACATAAATTCTACTGTGTATAAACGGATTGACTCAAGCAGAATACCAAGCAGGCAAGAAACAACCCAGAGTTCAAGGACAAATCAAAAATGAAAAACGATGAGAAAGACTACACCCAAAAATTTAACTCCAAACAGGTTTCCTGTCAACCCAGAGAATCTCAACATGCACTATAAAGACCTAAGAAGGCTCAGAAATCATCAAATCCCACCCAACAACCACCAAACCAAGAAACCAAGCAAGGAAATAAGGTGTACGCGATTGTTCAGAGAAAAATAATGTATATACGCATCTCATAGTGAGACAACATGCTTGTGTATGCGACTGTCAAGGAAATAGGGCATGTACAGGGTTGAAAATAAGGCCAGGAAAGGGTAAAAAGGCTGAAAACTCAGACACAGAGTAAATAGAATTTTTCAAGTAGTGACATGACAATAAACACAAAATAAAAAGAGAAATGCAAGGAGAAAAAGTACTTCAACCCTTAGAAATAATATCTTTCCCCAGTGGAGTCACCAATTATGTTATGAGGGAAAAACTCTCTATGGCAAGGGTGAACCACAACAGACAGGTATGACTACAGAAATCAACTCAATTCCAACATATGCTATATAAACTAATGTGCAAGATAAGAAAGAGGCCTACCTTGATCCAATGTTTGATGATGTTCCACCATTGAGCACTTCGACCCAAAGATTTATACCTGCAACAAGTTCTCAACAAACAAGAAGATAAAGTATATAGTGATAATACAAAGGGATTAGCACATTAGATAGCATAATCCATTAATAAACATAACAAACATGCCCATGGATAATAATCATATATTTTCAAGATACCAATAGGCTGGGAAAGGAGTATTTCTATTAATGAATGATCAACATAAGTGATAACATTACAAACTTTCGTGTCAGCACGGTTTGAAACCAAGAAATCAGGCTCCTTCCAACTGGGCCTCCACCACTTCAATCCTCCGCCAAAGGCAAGCTCATAGAAGGGAGACAATGAGGTTCTGTCAACAATAGGGAAAGAGCTTGGGGGCTGAAAACTATGTTCATACTTGAGGGACAAAGGGATGCAGACTCAATATGAAGTAATTTTGAGAGTAACTTTGCTCTCAAAGTTTTATGCTTTCTCCTCTTTTCCATAGCTCAAAATTGTGTTCTTATAGGCTTCAAAATTAAACTGAAGGGCTGAGTTAGAAATTTTCCAGTACATGGAAGGCCAAGGATCAGAGATCTCCTGTCGTGACATGGAAACCCGACTTCATTTTTTATTTTCTAGCACAAATCCTGATGTACGCGGGTTGTAGTGGAGAAACCTACATATACGCATGCTGTATAGTAGATAGGGAACGTATATGTGGAAAAATATTTATTTTTAGCTCTGGATTCATCAAAAAGGGATGACAAGTTTGCATAGGGAAATGGAAAATGGCCCTCTTTGCAAGACAAAAATGGTGAGGCAAACATTTCTATAACATATATGCTACTATCTGATTGCCATGGAGACTACCACTAGTGTTGGATATGATTTCCAGCTATATGTATAGTGATGATGTTGCTCGTGATTTGATTTGTGATCATGAGATAACATGTGTAGAAATGATGATGCTACCATCAGAATGGTTTGTTTTTGCTCAAGACAATTACTGTTAATACCTCCCTAGCTAGTAGGGAGCATTGATGTTACGGTAGTTGCGTGAGATATTAACCTCCACGTGTAACCTTTCACAATATTAGAATATTCCAGGACTAGAAAAACCCTAACGAATGAATAAGAAACCTAGAATACAAGTGGGCTCAAGAGAATATTTAATATTAAGTTATTAGCCTCCAAGAAAGAGAAACCGAACCAATTAGTTGACTTGGAGCGCTATAAATATAGGGTGCTTGAGCTCAATTTTGGACACACTCACTCACAGCCTCATAAGGACTAGTGACACACATGATTGGAGGAGAGTTGCAGCTATTGCAGGAGTGACGTGTTCTTTGGATTATGGTTTGGTTTCTCCCTTGGTGCGCTAGCTTTAGAGAGAGGTACGCTACCTTGGTTGGCTATTTTTCTAGTGTTTTCTTTTGAAATTATTCTATCTGTCAAGGTTAAGGTGCTCGGGGATGGCCTTGTGCCTATGGTTGGGTGGAAATATAGTGATATTTTCTATGGTGAAAACTAGCGTACCTATTATGTTAACAGTGAGTTTATTTAGCTTTATGTCGAATAGAGTATTTGATTTAAACCCAAAAGTACATTATAAATAACCTAGAAGTGGAATGGTGTAAACCCAGCTGGAAAGACTAGTTGCTCATTACATTCTGTACTGACTTTGCATATATGGATGCCAAGAATACACTGTAGATCCATGTGAAAAATATACCAAACAAGTGTTCGTGGCCAAAAAAAGGCAAAATATAAATGCGGTTACATCTCAAAAGTTTTCATAGTCATGAACAAGACCCAGTGAAACTAGTCTCAAAACCAATCTGAAGATATTTGTATGCTATGGAGTTCAATTTGATATCCCATGATCACTGAATTTATATAGGTACCGTTCCAATGAAAAGGAAGCAACATATCGGGAAATTTGTGGCCACATAATGATGTCTTCAAGTCTTCTACACTATCTGCCAAGGGTGAAAGTCTACATCATGTGAATAAAGGAGTTGAGGTCAAACAGAATGAGACATCATTTGATTACCAGTCATTGAGGTATACCATTAACAAACGTGAGACAACCTACCAATAACGAAAGTAGGTATCAAGGCACCGAGCACATTCTTACAAGTGTCAATAAAGGAGTCGTTGTCGAAGACTTGAGGAATCCATTGATTAGGAGATATTGATGTATTCCCATCTGTCAATGGTGAGAGAGCCTGCCACTAATGAATGCAAGTCTCAAGGTACTCATAAAAATGTAGGTCCCATATCCAGAATAAATGAGTTGAAGTCGATGGAAAGAGACCTAATGAAAGGAGAACATTAAGGCATCTCTCATCTGTCAAAATGAGTTTTGAGGAATGGTCGACATAGGTTGATAGAATTCCTTTGAAAAAGATCATGAGACATATGGTAGACTCTGATATTGTAGACCCAATGATATAACTATTAGATGCAGGAGGCATCAATAATGTTCTCTATAGGGACTAGAAGAGTAACCAATCGGTAGAGAAAATTTTGTAATGAGATCAACTTCCTAAGGCCATGCTAAACTCAAAATTCTGATGACACGGGGATTCAAATAACTGTGTGCTATGTTCAAAGGTGACACAAATTATTCCAAATATAATATAGCACTCCCTTCTTGCCCATCTTTTTTTTTCTTTTCATAACAAATGAATGCTCTGATATAGAGGAGGGAGCACGTTTCACATGTAAGAAAAGTTAGTTCCAGCAGTGGAACGAACCTATGCTCAATGCAAGGAAATGAATGTGGGAGATGGACACTCGGGGTGACATTCCCTCTAGGGTATAGGGTGTCAAATTGCGAAGGATATAAACAAGGCTCTACTTGGTTGAGGGTGCAAAAACTGCTTAGGAAACAGTTTATAACGCAAAGCGAGAACCAACTAAAGGGTTAATACTACAAGCGAGGGCATGAGATGCAATCACAACTTAATGCCAAAAAATGTCCTTTTTTTATGTCTTTTAGTATAATTGGTGTGAAAAAGGGTTAAACTTGTGTCAAATAGACGTATTTTCAAATCCAATTTATGAGTGTGAAAAAGACAAGTGCACTCGACGATCTTTTCTATTTTGGGGAATGAGTCGGAAAAGAGATTAACTAAGACTCATGACCTTTCAAATCCAATTTAGCAAGTGTGAAAGGGACAACTCACTCGACAATATTTTTGGTTTTTATACAAGTCAGAAAAGATCTTAACTAAGACTCATTTTTGGGAGTCTGCGGGGAATAAGGCTGCATGTGTATGAGTGAGAAATGAGGCTCATCATAAAGTCATGTATCAAGTTATAATGGACTCCCGATCCTAAGGAAAAATCTCGGCATGGCCACCAAATGACAAAGAGGATCTAACTAGGGTGCCCATGTTTGGTAAGTATTTTCCATTTATTAGCGACACTACTTATAGCAGACAAAAGGTTTTGTGTCGCAAAAAATGGGTTCGTACCTAAGGTGTAAAAAGTGGCAGTCGAAGGATAATGAAAAGATGCACAATGGAGTGGATACTTATCCTATATGCTAGGTTATGAAAATACTTTCTGGAGGTGACGAATGGCCAATCACAACGTTGAAATCCGTAAGAAATCTGGGTCAAAACTATAAAAATCCAACTCAAAACCACTTCGTATTAGTCCATTAGGTGAGAAAATGGCATGAAACTATATAAAGTGGGTAAAAATAGCTTATACATAGTAATAAAATAAAAAAATACTATACCATTTTGATTTTTACCCAAATAGTGCAATTTAGACCAAAATACCTCCAAGATTCAAACGGTGATTGTGGGATCATCAAGCGATGAAATCATGAACCGTGTAGATCAGGTAACTCTACTTCTCATCCTCTTAAAATTCAATGGATTACAATTTTGAATTAGGTTTCAATTTTTTAGTTTTTGAAGGAGTAGATTAGGAATTTTGGTGTACGCGGTTTGCCTTTGTTTAGGTCGCATATACGACGAAGTATACACCTTGTGTGAACCACATGGTGCGTATATGTAGCCATATACATGACTGTATGCAAAGGAAGTCGCGTACAGGTACACAAATGACCAAAAAGAAGGGTTTTAACTCAAAAATTGATTTTTCCTTTGCAGGATGGTTCTTGAATGGAGAGAGAGAGAGCATGAGGTTGATACAGCCCTGGATCGAGATCTGGTGGCTCAAGCGGCTTTAAAAATATGTGTCTTGTACAAATTTTGGGCTCTCAAAGGAATGAGGTCCCAAGCAAGGTTGATGAATATGTTGATGGGTTACTGGGACCCTGATAGCGAAAGATTTATCCTCGATGGTCAACCATTGAGGATCGAGGTAGAGGACATCTACTTCTTGACTGGTCTATCATGCTGAGGAGAGGTTGTAAAACTCAAGTCACGCGGAGCAGGGAGTGGGATGAAGATCGAGAAGTATATTGATGCCCACTAATGTAGCGGGGACTCCCAAGGTGGGAAGTCAAATCCCTATCTGGGAAATAAATATCCTTAGCCTGAAGATTATCGTGCTTGTATTGACCAGGATCAAAGGTTCAGCTTCATGGCACTAGGCATCAAGGTCGTTTATGTTTTACGCAGTGAAGTGTGCAAGACCCACTCTCTATGACTGGTGTACCTCATTACTAACCAATATAAAAGGTCAGCTGACAAAGTACAAACAAGGGGGTAAGCAAAACTTTAGGTTTGCCTCCATTCTTTGCAATTTATTTTTCAAGCAGGTTCCAGGTCTGGGACCTAAAGTGGATATACTTCCTAGGGGACTACACGACCCATCCATGGCGCGGTGGACCAAGGTCATGAGTCGATAGAGGGGAGGTAGGGTGCCAACACCCTACAATGAGGATTTTTTTTTCTGGTGGTGAAGACAAGTCATCACTTTGGATGACTATCACTATGCATAGATCAACCTCAGAGGAGATCTAGATATGCCACTTCCACCAGGGGCCGCCTACGGTGACATAGGTAAAATGTTTTTTAAATATTTCATTTTTTTTTAATTTTGTATTATGAGACAAAAATATTTTTGGGTGGTGTTTAAGTATTAACTAGACACTTCTGTGACACAGATGTGGGACCGTGACTGTTATAACCCTAAATTGCACCACACATGCTTACCTGGCATCAGGCCAACTCATATCCCTTATTTACCAAAAAACTACTGAACAACTCCTCTAAAAACTCCATTTTTAAAAAGCAAACTCTAGCAGGCCCACTACAGCCCGTGGGAAAACTCTAGCAGGCCCACTACAGCCCGCGGGAAAACGCTAACAGGCCCACTACATCCCACGTTTGCCTTCAGAATCACAAAAAACAGAAAGTTTCCGACGGGACAAAAAGATTTGGGTCAGTTAACTGGAACTCTCGGCCATGCATGGCCGAGAGTTCATCCAAAACCCTAGTTCCTTATAGCCTATAAAAGAAGGGGTAGGGGTACTATTTGGAGGAGGAAAATCATAGCAAAGAAACTCTGCCCAATTGCCGAATCCATTTTGTCCCAACCCTTTAGCCTTTCCTCAAGCTTTAGGATAATTCAAGCAAAGCAGTTGGAGGACAAAGAAGAGGAGGAGCCCAGGATCAGGATCAAGGAACGGTGGCCGGTATCTATAATCATTGTAAGTTGATTCATCTTGAGATTAATAAAATGATACTTTTCCCATCCCAAATGCACGAGTCTTATGTGTTTCATTTGATTTATGTTTAATCTCTAATCCTCTAGTATAACAATAGCATGCATGCATAGTTTCGTCTTGATTGCAGGATCACTTTGTGGAAGGAGCAACAGAAGCAACGGGATAAATCTCAACGGAGGATCTACACCAACCGTCGATAAAAAGGTTAGTTGGTTCTTCCCATGTTTGCATGTGAAAAAGGGTTTTAGGTTTGGGGTAGAAGGTTAAAAGTAATTCTTGAAGGGTCATGATCTGCATGCAAGTTTAAACCCTAGCTTGTTAGTCCGTAGGGTATAATTTCCCAACAACAGAATTGGCGACTTCACTGGGGAGTTTTTACTCTTAGGGTTTCCCGGATTTAGTTAAAGGTTCTTGGTTAGTTCAAAGAAGTAGAGATTCAGTCTCTTTGTTTATATGTTTTCTGTTAGGTCAAAGCTAGCAGGGAACCTGGTTATCAATACCAGTTTTTCCTTGACTGTTGCTTGACATATTTTCTTGGGACACATAGAGGTACACGCGGCCTACAGAAGGCCTGCACACGTGTAACCCTCTCCCTAATCTTCTACAACCCGCATTTGAACGCCTGTTGTAGTGGTTTCAGTAGCGTGTAGAGTCCAGGAAGCTTAAGAGGCAGTCTCCTTTTTCCTGTCAGAAGTTTACCTTCTCAGGGGGCTTTTTGGATCCTGTCTGGGTCTTGATTGGTTTAGTGTCTTGCTTTCAGTCTGCCATATTGTGTTGGTTATTCTTTGCATTTGTTTCCTTTTTGAAAATTTTCCTTTTCTGTTTAAGTAGAAGCATCCAAGCCTTTCAGAGACCCTGGTTGTCAATACCAGAGGCCTCTTTCAGGTCTGGGTTGCCTTTGTTTGATTTTTTCTTTGATTTTATACCTACACGCGGGTTGTTTCAGTTCTGCTCGCGGGTACCCGTGTGCTGATATAGCTCAACACGCATTTGAACACGTGCTGTCTCAGTGACATTCGCGGGCCTGTCTGGTTGCCTTTCAGCTTGGGTGGGGCAGTCATCCCCTCCTGTGGTGAGAAGTGTTACTTTCAGGGTTTGGAGTCTAGGGTGCACAGTCAGTAAGTTAGGGCCTCATATCCTTAGCTTGTGTTTTGCTTACTTAATGTGTTGATAGGAAAGACAAAAAGAAAAATTTTTCGTTTTATGGTTTTTATACAAGTGTTAGAATTGGTACTTTCTGGATTGCCTTTTTGCATCTTTGCTCTAATTCTTTTGCGATCTCCACTTTAAGCCAGAACTTTATTTTGTTTTTTGGTTTTTTGCTTGTCGTCATTTTCCCTCTATTGTGTCATTTTGCAATTAAATAAAAAAAAAAATTATTGTTTCATTTCCTTCTTGATTTGAAGATTGTGTTGTTGCATCAGTAGCTAGGAAGAAGTCTTTTTTCATAAGTTGTTTGCAGTGAATTTAGAGTATAAGTAGCTCACAGATTGAGTGAAATTCCTTGATGTTTTCTGCATAAGATCTTAGAAAATTCAAAAAGAAAAGAAGTCTTTCTTGTTGAAAGGTTGTTGGTTTTGCATAGTTTGTAAAAGTTTTGTGTCCAAGAATTTCTTGTTCATTTTGCTTTGAGTCTTTACACACCACCAGTTTCACCATCATACCTTGTGACTTAAAAAATCCCATTAAAAGAAATGCTAATTAAAATCAACTAGACTTTTTGTTTGTAGGGTGCATACACTAGCTCAGGACTAGGGCCTTGGAATAGGTTGGAGAGTAAATTTCTCCAAGGCCACTCAAACCAAACATTGGAGTCTGTCAATAGGGAGTGTAGAAGTCCAGTTACAAAAAGTTATCCGGGACCCCCCTCTAACACAGGGGCTAAACACGAGGTCACGTAAGGAAAGGTAGCGGAGATAACCCCTCCAAAGATGGACTGAGTGTTGTGGAGAACACATATCGAGGATTTGTTAAGGGATTCCGTCATTTGCATTTGCCACGGAGCTTCATGGGTCTCGAATCCGTTCGAGGTCATCAGTTG
>JASDQU010100414.1:413146-425007 GCA_032191745.1 Picea mariana
CAGGGAGGATGGAGGCTCTAACTCAGAGATCAGATCAGAGGGGAAATCGGTGGAAAACAAAGACCCAGAAAAGGATTCGAGGAAAGAGATTGAGAAAGAGTGACCAAGTTCTAGTGCCATTACCCCTTTGCATTCCTTATTTAAAATGGAAGAAAAAGTAGATATCAAGCCATACCAAGATGAGATTGATGTAGTAAATTTGAATCATTAGTTGTAATTGTTAGAGATTTATTTTAGTGTCCACCATATAGAGGAAGAACGAAAGATTTTGTTTTTCAGACTAAAATTAGAGGTCCATGCATTAACTCGGTGGGAAAGTCACATGAAGATACTTAAGCTGGAGGGTGATCCACTAGTAACTAAGTGGGAGGATTTCAAAAACCTCATTAAGTCCTAGTTCTATCCTATTGTGTATGTAGAGGACCAATGGATCCATTGGCATCACTTCAGGCAAAGGTAGGGGTAGAGTGTGCAAGTGTACATCATTAAATTTAAGAATATGGATATGATGCTAGGAATATCTCCCAAGAACCCATATGTACCCCTCAAGTATATGAGGGGTCCACATAGTCATTTGTGAAAGCAAGTGATGCTCTTCAAGCCCGTGATAGTTGATGAGGCCTATGTACAAGCAATGTATCTAGAAAATATACGCCATAAAAAAGGACAACCAAGTGGTTCCAAACAAAAAGAGCACCAGGGCACTTCCAAGGAAGGAAAGAAGAAGTCGAAAGGAAAATACAAGAAGATGACATCCATTGCACATCATTGTAAGGATCCAAGTAACCATTGTAACCATTTCAATATCGATGGGAACATCGAAGAAAACTGTTGGAAACTACATCTAGAGATGAACCCTAAGAATCATAAGAATTCTACCAACAAGAAGAATCTTCTAGCCATGGATTCAAGCAATCAGGTGTACAGAAGCTCATATGTGGATGAGAACATTACTTGCATTACTACATAAATGATTCTAGTCACTTAAGTTTGTTTATCTATTGAATTATCAATTGAAGTACCCTATTACAGTATTTCAATCATTATGTGAAATTAAGGTTCCTATAATAAATGAAATAATCTTATTCGATAACAAATTGTGCACTAGTATACCTGCAGTCTTCGAAAAACAATATTCATCACTTGCATTGAACATTATGAAAGAACAAATGATTGTATATAAAATCACTCTTATTGCATAAATAAAAAATAGATAAAATTGTGGAACATATACCTTACACAAGGGGCCCTCCTGACTTGGATTATGTTGCAGAGGATTCTACAAATCTAAAATAAAACTCATCACACATAACACATGAAAATGGATAGTCAACAATATTTATATTTATGCTTCAATATTACATCAATGTCAAGAGAATAACATCGCAACACATATATTTGTAGGATTCAATCCATTGTTTATATAGTATTACAATCGTTTCCTTAGATCCACACCCTACAAATTCTATAATAGAATAACAAAAAAACGGATTTATGTGGAATCTACAAATTGGATCTATCTCGATCATAGTCTGATGAACTATTTGATAATACACATATAGAGAATGTCATGACATGAATGCATGAATTTCTCTTATACCATTTCCTGACTCAATCGAGGATGGATTCGACGCCATTATATTTCAGATACGTTTCACAATTCCCTTTGTTGACCTGGAGTTTGACTTTGTTTCCTCACAGGATTTCTTGATTATGGATCTCAGTTGATAGGTGTGCAACCATCTCTTGAAGATTTGGAGCCACCTCCAATTCGTGGTTTGTCCTTTGAATCTATGCAACCTTGCAAAGATATGAATATGCTACATGAATAAGTAGTTTCTATAGAATCTGTGATTCTTGTAGAGACTTGCTAATAAAATGACTTTAAAGATAAATTGCATATAAAAGGTGAAAATATGTAAAAAAATGGACAAATTTCCCTTGGATATCACCCTGGTATACATATCATGTAGTTACTAGAATGCTTATGGAAAAAAGAGGTAATAATAGGGTATGAGATAGTACAAAGGCATAGTTTTAGAAGGAAATTTATGAATGAAAGTGAGAAAAAGAGTGAAAAAAAAGGACCCAACATCTCCCCCACATGGAAGGTGTTGCATTTCCTCATGAAACAAAAATACTCAGTTTCCTGAAAAATGTGTTGCCTCTCCTAGAACCTTTCAAAATTGTTTATGATATTGAGCTTCTAGACCTGGTCTATAGCATTAATTAAAATTCCAAGCCATATGATGAATGTTACCTTTCTTTTTACTGTTTTGAGCTTGATTTTCAACCTTCAATTTCAAATCTTGACTTGCTGGATTTTTCTATACCACTTCCTAGCTTTCTTTGTGAGAAAATTCTTCTTGTCTTCAAGTTGTTCATTTTTCCTCTATAATTTGGCAATATTACTCTTCAATGTTTCGTTTTCATTTTTAACATGTATATCTAGTAATTCCAGTTCTTGAAGCTTTGATTTTAACCTCTTGATTTTGTTGACCCATTTCTGTAGCCTTGAGGAAGAAGGTATTGATTATGGAATTACCTCCTTCTCAATCTCAATTGTTGTATAATCCTTAGGTTCTGGAGCCATACATTCATCAAAGTTTGTAGGAAAATCATTATCAGGCTCAAACATCTTACCCATGTCTTACGACTCATTGAAAGACTGAAAGATAATTTTGTTCTGGGCTTCTTAATGAAATTGATAAGAATTTCATTATGTCATGTGCCTTTGTTCTTCTCTTTACCTGATTATTCAAGCTCATTCACTTCTTTTTCTTGTACTCTAATTCTATCACCTTGTTGCTTATTGATACTTCTAGTCATAATTTGTGTGATTCTATGCTCAAAAGGACTCTTTATTTTCTTTGTTTCCACAATTTTTTCCTTTTGTTTAAATTCCCAGGATCTTGAATCCTTATATTCCATTTCCATTTCAGGTTTCAAACCCATTTATTCATGCTTCCAAAACTCTTGGCTCTACAAATCCTTGGTTGACCCATTGGACGACTTGACTCAAGGTTCGAGTCTTCAGTTTCCTTTTCTATATTTGGTTCCAAACCACTATTCTTATGAACCCCTATTATTATTTCTCTTCATTTAGACCCCTTAGATTTAGGATAGCAAGGGTTCTTCTCTAGAGCTTCTACAAATTGATTCTGAACCAAAAAATCTATTCAATTCTCATTTTTCTTCTGTAGTTCATCTTCAACAAGAATTTTAACTAAACCAAAATGATATAAACTCCTTTCCAATTTTCTAGGGTTTCTTTGTATGCCCTGCACCATATCCTTTAAACTATTTAACACATAATAAGGTAGTTTGATTTCCTGACCCTCTTGGAAATTTAGTAGTAATCGAATATGGTAAAAGAAAACAATCCCATACCTTCCCTCGCATGTGACATATTTTTCTATGATGTACAAAGTATCCCTTTGTTTCTTATTCAATGTTATTCATGGCATCCCTTTAGTCCAGTTCAAACCTTTTTTAGGTACCTTAAGAAATTATTTCCATATATCCCCTTTCAACCTTTGAATTTTAAATCACTTGTCTCGAACTTGAGGCAATATGATAGCTTGAGCAATAGAGGCCTATGAAACCTATAACTTCAAATCTCCAATTTGGGCTAATTCCATTAAAAGTTTTAACAAATTCATGTCTTTCATTATTATCATGCCCTTGGAATTTTTATAGAATGGAAACAAACCCATTTTTTTGAATCTCCTTTAACATTTTGGATATGCCTCCAAGATTTTTGCACCTGTTGGTTCATGTATGACCACTAGACCCATGCTTCAAATTTCAATATAAAGGGAGATGTTGTTGGCATAGGCGCAAACCCAAGGTTCAATGCTACAACAACGCACCAACAAAACCCTAACTACCGGCCCTTTCGGCATCACCTGCGAAGCAGATGAAGTCTCACCCGAGGTAGAGGCAGGGGTGGTTGCAGGAATCGAGTGTTTGCAACCTTAGCTGGGGCACAGATCTGTGATTCTAATCACTTAACAGAGCACTCAATAGTTATATTTATCAATATTCAGTTCCTAGTTACAGTGCAATTAAACCCTAATCACAATACAATGCATTATTCATTCAAATCTAGCATCTAGCATCACTTAGCATGACAGAAAAGATCAGATCTTAATAGATTCAGCACTGATCACATGTATATAAGTCATATCTAACATCCATCCATACTATTAATCACATAACATTAACATATCTATCATTCATCCAAGTTAAAGCACTAAGCAATAAACACATAAACACATCAATACACTACACAAAGAAAAGCAACACATCATGTACATGGTTCACCCCCACCCTAGGGCTACATCCACCAACCCTTCTCTTCTTTATTATCTTTAATCAGTCATCTACATGCACAAATCCACAAAAACCCTACTCTGCATAGGACAGGAAATCTGCGTGCACCTTGCCAAATCCTCCTTCCCTAAGCTAGGTTACAGCACTAAGCCTTCTATGGTCACTTGCACTCAGCTTTGCAAGTCTCACACAGTATGAAAAAAGAATTTACAATCCACACTTGCACTTATCACTTAGAAAAACTAGTCTAACATCACATAGATGCCCCTTATCATCCTCCTCTTCCATCACCTAGACATATATTTATACTTTACAAAATAGGCCTAAACTTGGGTGAACACATGGGCCGACATCCCCATACCCGTTAGATAATCCCAAATCCCAAAAAGGACCAAAAAGGGTCTGATATCATCAAATCTCCACTTCATCTTGCACTCCACCTTCGATAGCCTGTCAAAGTCCCAAAATGGTCAAAAATGACCAAGGATCCTCAAAACTTGGTTAAGGGCCAACATGCCCCCAACACTCACATGTGACCCGTCCCAAGTCACTCTGATCTGACTAGTTCTGCTTCAAAAGCCTCAAGCTTGGATCCAACTACTTTGACTTGTTTCTATGCTACGGCCTCCTATTTAGTGAACTCTTGTATGACTTCTTCGTTGATAGGTCCCTCTAGGCGTTGTTCAGCTGTAGCGAAAAATTGCTCCAGTTCTGCTCCTCAGCCTTCGATTTATGTGAACAGTTGGTAAGCCTTGTCATGTACAGGTTGGAGCCTCTAAGTTACTTCCATAACTCTGCTCTGAATAGTATGGACCTATTGTTTGGAAATGCGTTTCTCCCGGGATCGCTTCATTCTTTCTATAGCTGACAGGGGATTCAATTGCGCCTGTATTGTCTCTGCTTGATACTTCGCTTCCTGGAGTTATGACTCCAGTGCCTTCAATTATGGATTCTTAGTGATTTGCTCATATGTCTGGGCACTGTGATTACTCATTTTCTTTCATTCCAAGGAAAGAAATTTTATTCTTTCAACTACACTTCGAGTAGTTTCTTCTCTTTGATCTCTTACATCCTGTGGGGTGTTAGGCACGGTGCGGAGCACTAAATCTAATATCCATTGTTGTAGCTGTTGGATGGCTTTTGCAAGTTAGTCTACTTGATGCATGACACGATCTTCTACTTGTGGCTCTAATCCAGTCACAGAGTGAAGTGCTCTGTTGACTGCTTCTTTTACTTCGAGTTGCTCTGCGAGCAACGGTTCTTTTTCTTGTTGCATATGTACTCTCTCTTCTTTGAATTTTTCCTGGAGAAAAGCCTTCTCTCGTTCTGCAATTATGCATTGTTCTATAATGTCACCTTGTACTTTCTTCAAGGTTTGGGTGGCTTGTTCTACTTATTCTTGTGCGCGATGAAGGTGAGCTTCGACCGCATCAGCTAATCGACAGAGTTGGGCTGGCTCATTCCCCAACTCTGGTTCTCTTGATGGTAGGGGCATAGTGGATACTGCGCGGCTGGACTGAAGGGACTAATGTACCTCTTTGAACTCGATCTTAAGTCTGTCATACATTTCCTCCTTCTTAGCTTCTTGTTTCTCCATTATTTCTGGTGAAGCGTCATTGAGGGATGATATGATGAAGTCGAAGTCATTCATAGTAAGCACGGTCTTCGTCTTGGTCACGATGACTCGTGATTTCTTCCGGGAAGAATGTTTCGGGGGAGAAACCTTCCTCTTCTTCAGGGGATCGATCTCTTCTCTAGGCGGTGTTACTTCACCTTGCTTCTGTTAATCTCCTATGCAATTTATTTCTTCCTCCTCATCACCCCCTTGGTTAGGTGATACTGAAGCAGTCTTTCCTAAGGCACTGCTTAGGTCTTGGACTTCTCCGATCTTCTTTGTTTTGTTGGGTCTGGGTGTATCTTATTATTTATGTGCAATCTCTGGGCTGTCAGGTTAGACATCTCTGCAAGGTCTGTTGGAATAAAAAGGTCTGATGACCAGTCCTTAGTGATCTCCTCAAGATCTTCCATGAGCTTGTAGTATGACTGTAGTTGCTCCTTATGTTCATCGGCTCGTGTTGTAAGGTAGATGAAGTGTCGATCTACGCATAACTTCATCAGGGTTCAAAATATCTGTAAGGTGTTCGGAGTCATGCAAGGCTCTGCTTCTATGGATCTCTTCAGCTGAAGGTAGTACATATGAAAAAAAATGTTTCGAACATAAATTCCTTTCTATCCATTCGGTTCGTTGGTCTAACAGTTATACTGCTTCCAATGGCTATATTTCGTTGCCATGGCGAAGTGTTATGTGACGTTGTTCTGATATTCTTGCGAAGCTCCAATTCTTCACATTTTCCTTCTGCGAAGTCCCCTCGTGAACCTTCTATAACTTTTCTATCTTATCTCTCTTTTTACTTATTTTTCTATCCTTCTTTCCAGTGAGCTTCATCTCGGAGTTCCTTTTTCCATTCTGATTCTTATCTTCTTTCGACAGAGCAACTTCACATTGTTGGGGTTCTTTCCTAGAAATTAGGGGTAATACTTCGTCTATATCTGGAATAGGTACTCCAGTATTCTGCAGATCTTCTAGTGTTCTTCTTACTTCAACATCCACATCTTTGGTTTTAAATAGCTTTGCTCGGTTCTCCTATTCTTCCATCAAGTGTGCGATCCTCCTAGCAATGAAATCTTTTAATTCTTGCTTCTTCTGCTCCAAGATTTCTTTTTCTTTCCTTTTGAACTGATCTTTTTCAATCCATGGTTTCCCCAGCAACATAGCAAATGGAGCATTGTTCTCAATAAATTTAACAACCTAAATTTCTTCCTCTGTCGAAGTTCCATGAACACTCATAGATATCTTCGTAAGTATTCTACATAGGGTTATCATCTTTCCTCTGAATAATCCTATTCCTCCCAATGAAGGAGTCATAGCACGCTCCCCTAAAAGTTTCCAAGTTCTTTCTGTCATGATATTTACCCGTGTTTCCTCATCCAGAACACATTCAACGTCGAAGTCTCCTATTCTTGCTTCAATGCATTATTTTTCTTTAAAGATCTCTAATAAACTGACATGTCGGTGGTCATTTAGGGTTTCTTTCATTTGTAGCAATACTTTCTTGGATTTTTTTTAGGGTTCTGTCATAATCTCAGTTTCTGGATCTACTTTAGGGTTCTCTTGGTTCATATTCATTCTTTCAAGATTAGCAATAATTCTAGGGAAATCCAATACTTCATGGTTCAGAGATTTACAACAGAGGCAACTAGGTCTTCTACCATGGCATTCCTTATCCAGATGTCCCAGCCTTCTGCAACTATAACAAAGGTTTAATCCTCTCTTTCTCTTAAATGATCCCCAACCTCTCCTGTATTGCGCACTAGGATCATGGTAGCTAACCTGAACAAATTATTTCTAGGGTCCTCCATCCATTTGTTAGTCCAGACATTCTTTCTATGGATAGGTATAACATATATTTCACTATTTTTATTAAATATACTCATATCAAATCTTCTTTCTTCTATCAGTGCCCTAGTTTTCAAGCTAGGAAAAATCTTATCAAACATATCTAGATCCATACTTTAGAAAAAAAAAATTCCACTAATCTTACTTCTACAGAGCACAAAGCTTCCAGGTCTTAAACTTTTCCACTATTCTTACCATTATCAGAGCATAAAGCATTTAGATCTTACCTCTTTTATTCAGATCAGACTTCTTTCTTTAGCACAGAGCTTCACAAATCAAGTAGAATACTATGCACTGGAGCGATAGATCTATGCAAAGAGCCTTCACAATTTCAGGTCAGATCTTCGCACAAAGCTTATTTTTCCTTAGTTCCCAACAATCAAAGTTTAAGTCGAATCTTTGCACAAATCTTCTTCTTCCTCAATTCCCAACAATCGCAGTTTTAGGTCCCAGCCACTGAACCATTTTTTGGCATAGGGGCATACCCAGGGTTCAATGCTACAACAGCACACCAAAAAAACCCTAACTACCTTTCAACATCACCTGCGAAGCAAATGAAGTCTCACCCGAGGTAGAGGCAGGGGTGGTTGTAGGACTCCAGTGTCTGCAACCTTAGTTGGGACACAGATCTGTGATTTTAATCACTTAACAGAGCACTCAACAGTTATTTTTATCAATATTCAGTTCCTAGTTACAGCGCATTTAAACCCTAATCATAGTACAATGCAGTATTCATTCAGATCTAGCATCTAGCAGCACTTAGCATGACAGAAAAGATCATATCTTAACAGATTCAGCACTAAGCACATGTATATAAGTCAAATCTAACATCCATCCATACTATTAAGCACATATAATTAACATATCTATCATTCATCCAAGTTAAAGCACTAAAAAATAAACACATAAACACATCAATACATTGCACAAAGCAAAGAAACACAACATGTACGTGGTTCACCCCCACCCTGGGGCTACATCCACCAACCCTTCTCTTCTTTATTATCTTCAATCAATCATCTACATGCACAGAGCCACAAAAAACCTACTCCGCATAGGACAGGAGATCTGCGTGCACCTCGCCATATTCTCCTTCCCCGAGCTAGGCTACAACACTAAGCCTTCTATGCTCACTTTCACTTAGCTCTGCAAGTCTCACACAGTATGCACAAAGAATTTACAATCCACACTTGCACTTATCACTTAGCACAACCGGTCTAACATCACATAGATGACCCTTATCATCCTCCTCTTACATTGCCTAGACATATATTTATACTTTACAAAATAGGCCTAAACATGGGTAAACCCATGGGCCAACATCCCCATACCCGTTACATAATCCCAAATCCCAAAAAGGACCAAAAAGGGTCCAAGATCCCGCGATCTCCGCTTCATCTTGCGCTCCACCTTTGACAACATGTCGAAGTCCCAAAATGGTCAAAAATGACCAAGGATCCTCAAAACTCGGTCAAGGGCCAACAGATGCTCAGTCCCAAAATTAATTCTTAATCATAATGAGTGGCAAAGGAATGGCACTATCATTATATAGAATTTGGATGGGAATGAAATTTTGGGAATGTTATGGTTTTATGATTCCACTATCTATGCATGTCTTATAAATAATGAGAATGATCATTTCGAATGAAATGTCGACCTATAAGGAATGATTGAAGAAAGTATGATTACTCAAATGGTGTGAATAGTGTCTTATGGTGATTTTGTAATGATTAACACTAGATATTGCATATCAAAATGAAATTTTGATATGGGTAAGATATAATCATGATAATAAGTGATAGTATCAAGTGAGAGATGATGGCATAAGGTAGTATTGGTAATATGAAATAAATATAATGATGTACGGTATGATGGAATAAGGTAATATAGGACATATGATTATGAAAATGAGATAGGATATATACCAAATTTCATAATAAATTTTCCAAGTTTGTCTTACATATTTCACACTTTTGATAGAAAATCTAGTTGATAAATCATTACCTTTAATTACCTATAACAATTCTTTGGATCACCTTGTATTTTTTTTAATGTTGGAGAAGGAATTATGATCAAAATATTGACTCTGAGACAAGAACTTTTAATATTGATGTTGATTTGTAACTGTTGGAGAAAGGATTGTTGTTGATTGTTGTAAAAACTAAAGTTGTTTATGGTTGATCTGGAACTTTGAAAACTTTATTTCGATGATGAATTTCATGACAGAATGCATGGAATTATCTTATTGATAAAAATTTATGGAAACTTCTTTGATACTTTGAATGCTAGAAAAATAAGTTGACACCTAATAGTTTCTAAAAAAAAATTTACAGGGAAATTCCAGTAGGTACGGGAAAAACTTTGTAATTACTGAAAATATTTTGTTCTAAAAACTACATGTACTATATTGATTTGTAAATACTCATACTGCAAAATTTGAATAGTAATCTCTAAAATTGAACTATATATCGATCTGCAACTGCCCTTTGCAATATGCATTTGAAAGAAGATATTGAATGTTGAAAAATAAAATTCTGAACAAGAATTGAAAAATATTGAACATTCCGAAGACTGCTAAAATAGTGTGGAAAATTTGTCTCTGAAAACACTATACTTCAATTTTAAAAAACTTTGAAAACTTTTTTTTTTTTTAACTATGAAATTTAAATATGGAATAAAGAAGAGAAAAAATTGTTTGTTGGATGTTACATGAATTGATCTACAAACTAGTTCTTTGCAACTTTTATTTGAAAAAGAAACTCTGCTTGTTGAAGTAAAAATCAAATTTTGGAACACTGAAATGTTGAACAAGAGTATAGGAGATTTGAAAAATCTAGTATTTATTTGAAAAAGAATTTAAATGATTTGAATTTTTCCCACTAGATCATTGGTTTTCAGACATAATTCATGTGCAACTGCACCAGTAAACCGGTTTTCACAACAACACTCTTATTTTTATCTTTACTTTTTATTATTATTATTTTATTATTTTTTATACATGAGGAAAGAAAAATCAATTTGAGATGGGAGCAGGGGGAGGATTCCCCTTACTAACAATCTCCATTTATAATTGTTATAGCAAATTGTGGACAAATTGTTCTACGTTTAAAGGTTTATGGTATAATATCAACCTATTTCTATTTACCAGAGAAGACATTCCCTCTTCATCAATAGTTTTGATCTTAACTAAACCATTATAAAAAATTATCTCTATCTCATAAGGTCCTAACTAATGAGTACTGAGATTTCGTTTAAAACTTTTAAACTTGGAATAAAATAGAAGAGTCGAGTCACTTGGTTTGAATTTCTTCTTTCTTATGAACTTATCATGCCATTTCATTCTCTACTATTGGATGGTGGTGGTGTGTTGAATAGTGTCCTGCCACATCTTATCCAATTCATTGATTTGTGCTATACTTTGTTTTTGAGCATCTGAAAGATCCATTCTAGCTTTGTTGCAGTCCAAAAATTTTTTATTTGGAACTCAATAGTGAGAAGAACTTGTTTACCATATACTAACTCATATGGTGTGCGTCCAGTTGTATCTCTCCATGTAGTTCGATATGCCCAAAGTGCCTCAAGAAATCGATATTCCCAATGTCAATGGTGAATATCGACTTGTTGTAAACTATGTAACTTTATTTGTGACAATTTCTCTAGGAACACTAAAACGAGTGAATATATCTTCAAATAAAAAGTATACAAAAACTTGCTCAGTAGCATGGAGTAGAGGTTTATTTTCTACCCATTTAGTAACAAAATTTTTACAAACCAAAATATACCTCTTTTTTCTTGACATTAGAGTGATGGGTCCCACGAAATCTAGAGCCCATTTTTCAAAAGGCTCTATGAGTACCTATGGTTGTAGAGTCATTTCATCCACTTTCATTGGTCGGCCCATCTGCTAACAACTATCACAACTTCTGACATCTTCTTGGCATCTCTGAAAAGAGTAGGCCAATAATACCCCAAATGAAGGACTTTGTAAGTTCTATTGTCAACAAAGTGACCTCCACATGGCTCATCATCACGTGCCTTTAATATGTCAAAAGCTTCATATTATCACACA
>JASDQU010100414.1:440239-452206 GCA_032191745.1 Picea mariana
AAACCAGGAGAAGGATAATCAAAGACACCGAGCAATCACATATAGCCTTCATATACATTGTGGAACCCAAGAACTTTAATGAAGCCAGTAAATATGTAAACTGGTTAAAATCAATGAATGAGGAACTAGATCAGATTGAGAAGAAGAATACTTGGGAGCTTGTTCCTAGACCTGCAGATAATAATGTCATTGGCTCAAAATGGGTGTTTAAGAATAAAATGAATGAACAAAGACAAATTGTTAAGAATAAAGCCATATTGGTTTGTAAGGGGTATGCACAAGTTGAAGGACATGATTTTGATGAAACCTTTGCACCAGTGCCAAGATTGGAAGCCATCATAATATTTCTTGTCTATGCATGTCATAAAAAATTCAAAGTATATCAGATGGATGTTAAGTCAACATTTCTTAATGGAGATCTATAAGAAGAAATATATGTGGAGCAACCTGAAAGATTTTCACTGATAGATAATACTGACTATGTCTGTAAGTTGAAAAAGGCATTATATGGACTGAAATAGACACCACGAGCCTGGTATTATAGACTGGACAAATTTCTACAGGACAAAGGGTTCAAGAAAGGTATTGTTGATAGTAATTTGTACATTAAGTCTGAAGGTGATGATTTATTAGTTGTTTTGGTTTATGTAGATGACATTATTTTTAGATGCACTAATGACCCTTCAGTTCAGTGGTTTGCTAATTCAATGCAGACTGAGTTTGAGATGTCCATGATAGGAGAAATGTCATATTTTCTTGGTTTACGAATCAATCAGAGTTCCGCAAGGATATTTATCTCTCAATAAAAGTATTTGAAAGATATTTTAAAGAGGTTTCAGGTGGAATATTCCTCTCATGTTAGTACACCTATGGTGTTTGGTTGCAAGCTGCATAAAGATGATATTACACCTGATGTTGATCGAAGAACATATTGATCAATGATAGGTAGCCTTATGTACATCATAGCATCCCATCCTGATATAATGCAAGTTGTTGGAATGGTAGGTTGTTATCAGTCTGCTCCTAAACAAAGTCATTTAGCAGTTCTCAAGAGGATATTCAAATATTTGAAGGGTACAATGACTCATGGTCTTTGGTATCCTAGAAATCATAATTTTCAATTAACTGCATATTCAGATATTGATTGGGCAAACTGTTTGGATGAGAGAAAGAGCACCAGTGGAGGCACATTCTTCTTAGGTGATTCGTTAGTAGCATGGCTTAGTAAGAAGCAAGGATCCATTTTATTATCAACTACAGAGGCAGAGTACATTGTTGTTGCTACTTGTTGCACTCAGATATTATAGATGATAAAAACCTCTTGCAGATTCGAAGGTAACTTATATTGATCCAATTCCACTTCACTGTGATAACACCAGTGCTATTAGTGTCTCCAAGAATCGTGTTCTACATGAAAAGACTAAGCATATACCAATAAAATACCATTTTCTCAAAGAGCAGGTTACAAATAGAGTTGTTCATCTGAATTATATTCCTTCCACAGAGTAGATAGTTGATATCTTCACTAAACCGCTTGCAAAAGCTCAGTTTGAGTATCTACACCAGAAGTTGGGCGTGACCTTGTTATCAAGTTAAAAAAGTTTATCTGATTAGGGGGAGAGTGCTCATTGTATCTCTGTTCAGGGGGAGAATAGAGTCACTCTCAGTTTTTCTTTGACATTGGTGTCAAAGGGGAGAAAAGGTGTGGTATGGATGCTACAGTTGGAGGTATAAGAAGAATAGTGTAGCCTTTCAGGTTTGCCATCAATGCCAAAGGGGGATATTGTTGGCATATTTTACAGGAAGAGTGTGCTTGTCATTGATGGAAATAACAACAACGATGATGGCAAACAGGAAAAGCATAAGCTCAGGAGGAGAAGTGAACAATATGAAAAGATCAAAGCTCAGAAGGGAAAGCGCAGTACAGAAACATGATCAGGATCAAATCCTTGATTGTGGATTTGATTCAAGAGTATTCACGACCATTGGATCACTTTAAGTGGAAGGATAGGATAAGCGGGGCAAAACGGTTGAGAATTCGATTATCCAAATTTCCGTCAGCCGTCAGATAGAAAAAAATGGAAGGATGGGATAAGCAAAGATGGAGAGTCATTGGATTTAATCCATGGAAAAGTTGCATCATAGACAGATCGAGTCGTTGATCTAATATCTTGATCAAACGAACATCATTCGTTATGGGTCTAAATATGTGAGGAGGTTATGCTTCGGAAAAATCTCACTTCAAGATTTTTCGATTTGAGATTTAAAATTCCCGAAGCCCAGAGATCCGAAACAAATTCTCAATCGATGGATCATCCGAAGAAGATCTCAAGTGTCAAATTGTCCAAAATGAATAAGGACCATCAGATATAGAGAATATTATTTTGACCATTAGATGATAGATCAAGGAGATGAATATGTGTCACATCAGGTGATGACATCAGTAGATCACCTCAGCAAGGACATGTGGGAGACCTTGTCAGCAAGGACATGTGGTAGACCACATCAGCAAGGACATGTGGTAGACCACGTCAGCGAGTGACACGTGGCAACCACTCGAACCATGCCAAGTCAACAGGTAATGTGTGTAATGTTACGTCACTTAGAGAGATTTACTTCAGGATTTTTTATCACCAGCAAATTCCTTGAGTCTCGAAGTCTCAATATGTCGAAGTCTTGAAGTGGACATGGGTTGTTTGATCTGAAGAACACTTTGGTGCATCTTCAACCGTTGATCTAGTACAATGGAAGGACATTGTAAGTGGAATTGTTAACTGATAGCAAGTGATCTCCACCGCCTATGAGTTATTTAGCAGGTGACCACTCTAGAGGAGAATGAAGCAGCGATCAACCTAAAGTCCCGAAGTGTCAAAGTCACTAATGATCGTTGATCGTGCAGGAGGGTACGTGTCAATGGATCATGAACTCCGAGCGAAACTACTCCGGGAAAATGCAAAGGAGAAAGGTTTGAAATTGTCGAAGGCCAAAGTCCTAGAGCGAAGGATAGTCATTGGATTAAGGAGGACAAGTGTCTGCAGATCATCAACTCTGGAAGACTGTCGTACGGAAGAAACGAGAGTTTGAGAATTGAAAGTTTCGAAGGCTGGACTCGCGGAGATCCTGATCATAGATTCAGGGAGACAAGTGTCAATAGATCTTCCACTCCAGAATATTGTCATATGGTAAAAGCGATATTTGAGAGTTGAAACTCCCGAAGACCGGAAGGCTGGAATCAATTATAGTCGTTGATTTGGAAGGAAGCTACGTGTCGACAGATCATGGAAATCTAGGATCGCGCATGGAAGGAGGAAAGGAAGGCAGATAGTGGTCGTTGATTGAGTGGCATCGCCAAGGGATTGGAGATCAATGGTCATGCTCAATTGCGGGGTCAGAACATGCTTGGGTCTTAATTCTTCTTAAGCGGGCCGCAATCAAAACCACGGTTTTGGAGAAAGGATGCATGGAGGCGCAGGGTAAATTGCGGGAGGAAATGCAGTTTGATGTCAAATCACCTTTGGTCGCGCCCGCAATCATGTGGTCACATGAGAGCATCGCCCAAGGTCACATCAGTGGAAGATAGGGGAAGGCGTTAGCGCTCCCAGGCTTCGCCTTGGAGGTTACTCATTGAAAAGTCAAAAATCCTCTACGTGTATAATCCAACGACGCTGATCAAACAGAATCTGATCGAAGGGTTATTGTTCCACTTTGTGGTTTCTTGATAAGTTACAATTCAGTTACACTAACTAAATCATTGTTCCTGAGCATTGGAATCATGATTCCTACGCATTTTTTAGATTCCTGACTTGAGCGTTGGAGATGCAGAGTGTAACGGATGATGAGAGCAGGAATAAAAGGAAGATGACATGATAGAGAGAGGTTTTTGTTTCTCTGTAAAAAAAAATAGTCGAACTATAAGCAATGAATTTCATAGCATGAACTGAGGGAAAAAATGCAGAGATGAAGAACATAAGTTGGACAAAGAAGAAATGGCGAAAACAACAGACTGTACGAGAATTTAAGCACAAGAAGATGAGAGTAGGAAGACACTGACGCAGACAAAGCAGAGAAGTGTAGCAGAACAATGATGAGACTGGTAAGCCATTGATAAATACTATATCACTGTAATAAATTTCAGCAAGAAAATTTTTATATTTCAAGATGGTAGGGTGGTGCTAGGGAGGACTGTTGTCCTCAGAGTTTCAAGTGGGTTCTTGAACATAGGGAGTTGTAGCTTCCATCTGGTTGCATCCATAAAAACCAGGGTGGTAGGGTGGTGCTAGGAAGGACTATTTTCCTCAGAGTTTCAAGTGGGTGCTTGAACACAGGGAGTTGTAGCTTCCATCTAGTTGCAGCCAGAAAAACCAAGGTGGTAGGGTGTTGTAAGGGAGAACCATTTTTATTTGTTATACAGATTGGTGCCTGTGTGACTGGAAGTTGGTGCTTCCATCCAGTTGGTGTTGGAACACTCTGGGAGTTGGTGCTTCCTTCTAGTGGTTGCTCAAGAAATCACAGGGTTGGTGCTCTCTACAAGTTGCAGCCTTTTAAAGAAGAGGTTGTAGCCTCATTTTGAGTTGGTTATCAAATATTTATGACGTACATAACTTAAAAGACTGCCTATCATTCTAAGAAGAAGAGGTTTTCTCCATTTATGGGTTTCCTCATGAATATATGTCTCTATGTATATCATGTGTGTGATTGATATTTATTATTTATGTTGTTCATGACTTGAATAATCTTGATGATAACTTGAAGAACATTAATAATATTTCAATAGGCATAAAATTGTTTAAGCACAGTAACAATTGATTCACCNCCATAAAAACCAGGGTGGTAGGGTGGTGCTAGGGAGGACTGTTTTCCTCAGAGTTTCAAGTGGGTGCTTGAACACAGGGAGTTGTAGCTTCCATCTGGTTGTAGCCAAAAAAACCAGGGTGGTAGGGTGGTGTAAGGGAGAACCATTGTTCTTTGTTATACATATTGGTGCCCGTGTGACTGGAAGTTGGTGCTTCCATCCAGTTGGTGTTGGAACACTCTGGAAGTTGGTGCTTCCTTCTAGTGGTTGCTCGAGAAACCACAGGGTTGGTGCTCTCTACAAGTTGAAGCCTTTTAAAGAAGAGGTTGTAGCCTCATTTTGAGTTGGTTATCAAATATTGATGACGTACATAACTTAAAAGACTTCCTATCATTCTAAGAAGAAGAGGTTTTCTCCCTTTATGGGTTTCCTCATGAATATATGTCTCTATGTATATCATATGTGTGATTGATATTTATTATTTATGTTGTTCATGACTTGAATAATCTTGATGATAACTTGAAGAACATTAATAATATTTCAATAGGCATAAAATTGTTTAAGCACAGTAACAATTGATTCACCCCCCCCCCCTCTCAGTTGTCTTAGTATTTCCAACACTTATCTCTCTAGAGTTCTTGTTGTTGGCCCATGTAGTCTTAGTGTTGAACCTATAGCTCTATCTTTGGCCCAAGTAGGTCCAGTGTTTGAACCTAGGGCTTTGAAACTAGGATGTAACATCCCCAACCACCCAGGTGGGGCCACGCTATGCGAAATCCCAACTTTTGACACAACTTTTTTTTTTCAATTTTCTTTGAATTTCTTGGTAACGTATCCAACCACCTAGTTGAGTCCCATTTCCTCCATTATTTTTTTCTTTGATAGCACAATGTGTCATCTCTTCTACTAGTAAAATTTGCAAAGTAATTATGATACGAGTCTGTAACAATCCCCTTTACATGCATACTAAAAAATTTGGCTCTAATACCACAGTGTCACGTCCCTAGCCATGCAAGTTGGCCATGTGACACCAATTATATTATTTTTAGTCACATTAGATAAATATATTGTCTTAGAATTACTACCTTTACATATTTTATATCTTAAGATGATAATTCCTACCACCAACAAGTCTGAAACATCTCGGATATCATCTCATTAAGTTAAAATTCCTCGCATATGAATACACATGTAGTTCTACAACATATATAAACCATGCATAAATATATAAACAGTTACAACAAGAGATTAAATATATTATACAGAGTAAACAACATGTAATTGCACAAAAGAACACGTATATTTTATGTAAACCACTAATTGTGTGCAGACCTCAGACATTCCTCCCAGCCATAGACTTTGCTACTCATATAATTTTAGCAGCATGTCATCCCTGAGCTGAGACTATAACTCCACCAAGGAAGGATTCGTAGGCCAGAATAAGGTCTATACTCAACAATTATTCTTAGATCAAGGTGCCAACTTCTACAACTAGCCTATAGACTCTCATTTCCCACATGCATGTCCCACCTCAGGAAGTGTACCCCTTCTTTGCTCAATGGTCCTTCAGCTACCCCACTTCCCTTCTAGGGCTTGAAAAACAAGCTAGTTAGAATATATCAGATCCCTGTAGCTATTTCCCATCACACTATAAAACAGTCTTTGACATTTCTCTCACCAGAGAGAGACTACCATGAGCATGAAAGGCCACCTCCTCATAGTATAAAAATATTGATATTATTGTTAGTATTCGCTTCCCTAGGATTTCCCCGTACATGTATGATAATATAATGACAACATACCGATGGTGAGAAACAAAGGTTCCAACGATCAGGGAATGATGAGAATATCTATCAATGAATGATGGTGTGTAATATTAAATCCCAAAGAATGATAAGATGATCCGAAAACACACTAAGTTTCCCTATATATTTGCATGTCCCCAACTGGATACTTGTCTTCATGAAGCTTCATGATCTCCACTTTTATACGTTCCTCTTCTCTTGGAACTTATATTATGACATCTCAAGATTTGGACTTTAGGGAATATTGAAACAATGTTTCGCTAACTTAACCCCCCTTGGCTTAGCTCCTCCTCCTAGACCCTTAGCCCCCTTTCCCTCTAGTGGAGTCCTTAGTCCCCCATAATCTTTCTTCTAATTGGTTTTAAAAATGATGTATTTTATTAATAATATGTGTGATACATGTTACAAAGATATTGTAATCATATAGGCACTCTAGCCACCAAACATATGTGCAATGGCACCTAGGCCCAAAATATCTTGGCTCACCATCCTACATGTACAATTACCTCTTGGGGTTTGGCCTAGGGGTATTACAACATGAGGCTTACTCCTTCACAGATGGCTTCTCAGGCTATAACCATGTGTGAATCATGGAAGAATATCAATATAAAATAATGTTTGCAATAGAATGGAGCTCACTTTCTTACATAGTAATTCCCTTCAGGTTGAAGAATGTACCCATGGTATTTTCTAGGATTGTGGTCACATCTTTTAAGAATTTTATCCATAAGTTTTTAGAGGTGTACCTGGATGATTGGATGATGTTCACCCTATTAATGGAGCATATCCATACCCTCAGATTGATGCTAGATAGGTGTCTCCAGCTGCAGATTTCCTTGAAGTTGAAGAAATGTATATTTTGTGCATCATTTGGGATGTTGCTCAGACATGTGGTATGCAAGGAGGTATTTTTGGTTGATCAAGAAAATATTACCACACTCTTGAACATGCTCTCTCCCACATCAGTCAGAGGACTGCATGCAACATTGGGATACACAGGGTATTATATACAATTCATCCAGAGTTACACAAAGGTCGCTACATCGTTAGAAAAGATACTATGCAAAGATACAAAGTATCTATGGACACAAGAATGTCAGGAGGCATTGGATACGTTGAAGGAAAATTTAGTAACTAGATTGATCCTAATATTTCCAGATTGGACAAAGATATTCCATGTCCATGTAGATGCTTCATCCATTGAATTAGGCATTGTACTCACACAACCTAGTGAGAGGAACATTGATCACCCCATTTACTTTGCCAGCCACAATTTTTATGACTTTGAAAAGAATTATACCACGATGAAGCACGAGGGATTGGATATGGTATATGTCCTGTAGAAATTTTGACACTACTTACTAGGAACCCCATTCAAATTTTTTACTAACCATTTAGAGCTTAAATATTTAGTCAACAAGCCAGTGTTGGGGGATAGATTATGTCGATGGATTCTTCTTCTTCAGGAGTTGAGTTTGAAGTGGTCATTAAAATAGAAAAACATAATGTAGGATTGGACCATCTTTCAAGAATCAAGTTCGAGGAAGCAGGTCATAGCTTGGATGATGAACTTCTCGATGTGTTTCTCTTCATATTAGAGGCAATGTCTAATCAACTTGTTGAGATTGCAACATACATCACAATATGTCAAGCACCAAACAATTATACCCAGATACAACGACAACAACTGGTGACCCATAGCGTTGATTATCAACTAATCACCATGAACATGTATATAAGCATGGCATCGATGCACTCCTATGTAGGTGAGTCTTAGACTATGAACGAGACATGATCATGTACGAGCCTCATGAAGGAATTGCAGGGGGAAACAATGTCGGTAAAGAAAAAATGCACAAGGTATTATGCGTAGGCTTATGGTGGTCATCCATATTTGCAAATGCCAAGGAATATTGCAAACAATGTGACATTTTCCAAAGGATCGTGAATCCTTGTGATAAGATGAATTGTTGCTATTTCCAGTTACAATGTTAGAACCATTTGACAAGTGGGCTATCGACTTTATGGGACCAATCATTCCCTCAGTGTGTCGGATAGGTGTGCGCTACATTATTACCTTCACAAATTATTTAACACGTTGGTCGAAAGTCACACTTGTAAAATGTTGTAATGTAGAAACGGTTGCGCACTTCATATTGGAGAACATCATCACAAGGTTTGGCTGCCCAATGGTTTTAATGAGCGATTAGGGAGAAAAATTCTTGAATGACACATCCATGCGCTCACTCAAGAATTTATGATCCATCACCAAAAGCGTACCTTGTATTACCCACAATCTAATGGTACAATTGAAGCATTCAATAATATACTAGAGCATGCCCTAACCAAGGTTTGTAATGTGTAGTGTGAAGACTAGGATCTATTCGAAAGTTAGTTGTCATTGATGTCAACCCTAGATGTCATCCCTAGAAGAATTCCAGAATCCCCAGAATCCCCTAGAAGTGAATGATTGATGTAAACTCTAGAAGAAGTCTAGAATCCTCTAGAAGTAATGGGTGTATTCGAAGAATTCTCCAAAGTGGTATCCTTATGGTGTATCTCTAAGCATATCCCTCATGGGAAGATGCTTTGAAGAAGTCTATGAGAAGCCCTGGAAATATGTACATGTAACACATCCATAGATCGATAGTCATCGTCATGTCATTTCCAACAGTAGGTGGTATGTCACGTAGTTCTTCACGGTTGAGAAGTTAATCCCTCTTAAAGATGAAGCCCCGAAGTATGGTTAAGAAGCCCCTAAAAGGTTGCAACAAGAAAACACAAGTCGGCCCCAAAATTAGGAAAATAATAAAATTTGTTGCAAATAGGAAGTTTCAAATCGGCCCTAAAGCCAAGTAAAGAAGTCACTTGGAAAAGTATAAATACACATCAAATATCCTCCCATAAGCAGATAAGCAAGTTCAATGAATATCTATCAAGTGAGCAGATCTCTTGGTGAATCTAAAGCAACGAAGAAGCATTAAGGTATCGGAGTTGCAGATGGGAGAAGGGTTTTTTGATAAACGCTAATTGTGTGGACCCCCATGGGTCAAGTGCAAGGTGTCCCACGAGGTCCCGTTGGTTGTCTTGGTGTCATCAAGAGAGGCCATGCGAGATGAACAACTTTGTCCAGCGAGACTGAGGTACAATTTAATGAAGATGATATTCTTTTGTTGTTGAAGATGAAGACAATCTATTTGTCTGTGATGGCATGCACTAGGTTGCTCACATGTTGAAAGGTATGGTTCTCTATGTGTTTTTTAGGTTTGTATATTGGTGGTTTGGAACATGCTTAAAGCATGTCTTGGTGATGATAGTACATGATAAGGCACATCTTGGTGATGATAGTACATGATAAGGCACATCTTGGTGATGATAGTACATGATAAGGCACATCTTGGTGATGTTATGGTACATTGTTAGAGGTATATTTTGGATACTTGGGCACATGGTTTGAGGCATGTATTGGCATATTGTTTGAGGAATTTCATTAATGTTGGCACATGTTTGAGGTATATACATTGGTTGTTTTGGTACATTCTTGAGGCTTGTATTGTAGTCCCTTTTGGAACATGAATACATGTGTTTGAGCTACATGTCTTAGTGATCCATGTTGATGCACATCATGTTGATGCACATCATGGTAATGCATTGGCACACATATTTGGTACTTGGTTTGAGGCATATATTTGGCACATGGATGAGTTATATGGTTGGATGCACATCTTGATGTTGGAACATGCTTGAGGCATGTCTTGGATTCCTTTGACACATGGTTTGATGCATAAGGTTGAGGTACATATATTAGATTCTTTGGATATTATGGCACATGTTTGAGGCATGTCTTTGGTACATGGTTGATGGATGTTATGGAACATATATCTTGGCACATGGGTTGATGCATATCTTGGTGATATTGGGCATATCATTGAGAGATTTTATTGGTGATATTGGTATATTATTTATATGAGTGGATCTAGTTTTTTTATGATGACTTTGATGATGAAATATTGGTATCAGTGACAGAGACAATGACTGTGACAATGACAGTGATAGAGACAGAAACAGTGACAGATATAGTGAAAATGAAAGAGATAGTGATAGTGATAGGTTGACAGTGGCAGGTTGAGTCTCCATTTATATTTCAAGGAGGTAGGGTGGTGCAAGGTAGGAGGTCAAAGTCTCCTTCAAGTTGGTGCTTGTAAATTAGGGCGTTGGATCCTCCTTCTAGTTGGAGCTGGAGAATCTAGGAAGTTATAGCTTCCTTCAAGTTGGAGCCTGTAAATCAGGGGGTTGGAGCCACCTTCCAGTTGGAGCTCGAGAATACAGGCATTTGGAGCTTCCTTCAAGTTGAATCCTATAAATTAGGGGGTTGGAGCCTCCTTCCAGCTGGAGCTATAGAATCTAGTGAGTTCTAGCTTCCTTCGGGTTGGAGCTTGTAAATAGGGGGTTGGAGCCTCCTTCAAGTTGGTGCTGGAGAATTTGGAATTTGGTGCTTCCTATGAACGTAATCTTTTGATATATAAGAAAACATTATGCGGTTTTCTCCCATTTGGGTTTCCACATAAAATTTTGGTGTACTGTGTATATGTTGTTATGATGTGATTCATTTTTTATGGTTAAATGTTTATGATATGTTAATTTCAATCATAAGTGAATGGAATCATTGATAAATTACATGTTCTGATTAAAAGTNATATTTCAACAATTGGTATCAGAGAAGGTCCCTTCAGAATTATTCTAACCACTAGAAGGTAGATCATGGAGTGCACAAATAATGGAATGCCAGTGTTTGATGGTTATAACAATGTCTTATGGAATATAAGAATGAAAGAATTTTTATAGGCACATGGATTTGACATTTGGAAATTAGTTGATACATGATACACTGCTTCAAATAAACCTCTGAATATTGCAGCTAAGAAGGAATTAAAAATAAACAACAAAATAGAAATGGATTTCATCCTGGAAGGATTATCCAATCTGATTAAAGTCAAAGTTGGACAATTTTCATCAGCCTAATAACTTTGGGATAAGATACATAATCTCTACTATAATGAATCTTATCTTGCAACCATAGAGCTAGAGCATGTTGATCAATATGAAGAATATAACAAGATAAAACAAGAATAAAGAAGGTCATCATGTCAGACAGATTCAGAAGAAGAAGAATAAGGTGAAGTATATCTTGAAGCAGAACTAGTCAGCACTTTAAGTGAGACAAAATAAGAAAAGAAGGAAAACAATTCCCTTAAAGAAGAATTGATCAAGATAAATAAATGTTCTAAAGAATTCCAACAGATTATCATAAATCTAAAGTTTCAATTGGAAGAAGCCAAAGTGATTGAAGAAACTCTCAAAAATCAATTG
>JASDQU010100414.1:458951-476311 GCA_032191745.1 Picea mariana
ATATTTCAACAATTGGTATCAGAGAAGGTCCCTTCAGAATTATTCTAACCACTAGAAGGTAGATCATGGAGTGCACAAATAATGGAATGCCAGTGTTTGATGGTTATAACAATGTCTTATGGAATATAAGAATGAAAGAATTTTTATAGGCACATGGATTTGACATTTGGAAATTAGTTGATACATGATACACTGCTTCAAATAAACCTCTGAATATTGCAGCTAAGAAGGAATTAAAAATAAACAACAAAATAGAAATGGATTTCATCCTGGAAGGATTATCCAATCTGATTAAAGTCAAAGTTGGACAATTTTCATCAGCCTAATAACTTTGGGATAAGATACATAATCTCTACTATAATGAATCTTATCTTGCAACCATAGAGCTAGAGCATGTTGATCAATATGAAGAATATAACAAGATAAAACAAGAATAAAGAAGGTCATCATGTCAGACAGATTCAGAAGAAGAAGAATAAGGTGAAGTATATCTTGAAGCAGAACTAGTCAGCACTTTAAGTGAGACAAAATAAGAAAAGAAGGAAAACAATTCCCTTAAAGAAGAATTGATCAAGATAAATAAATGTTCTAAAGAATTCCAACAGATTATCATAAATCTAAAGTTTCAATTGGAAGAAGCCAAAGTGATTGAAGAAACTCTCAAAAATCAATTGSAAKAAAAGCATAATATAAATGAGTATTTGGAAGTTGAAATGGTATCACAAATAAAGGAAGCAGAGAAAAGGGAAGACATTTTGAAAAAATGTCTTAAGGAAAGATCTGAGGAGTTAAACAAGCTTAAAGTAGATTTTAGTCAATACGAAAGAACCCTAGAAGAAGAAATCATCTCCTTGAAAACCCAACTTGAAGAAGCAAAGAGAATGGAAGAAGTAATTAAGATCCAGATGATGAAGAAAGAAGAAGATTGTGAGAAGCTTGAAGAAGAATTCATCTTATTAAGGGTTGAATTTGACAAGCTCAACAAGAACTTGAAGAGCTCTCGAGTACTAGAAGATATTGTCAGTTGTCAAATTTCACCATTCAATAAAACATGTCTTCGATACACTGGTGGGGCCTCATGCAACTAAGATGAAAATACCAATCCCAACAAAAACATAGAAGAGAGAGAAAGCTCCACACAACTAGTAAAGAAAGTTGAAGAAAATTGTTACAACTTGCTGGAAAGGAAGAATGAAAATAAGGTTAAGAGTTATGCAGATATTCTCAAAGGAAAGGATTGTGATCAACAATATTCAAAGATGAATGAATCCCCAAGAAGACCTTCTACCTCTAGGCATCAAAGAAGCTTCAATCATTGTGAAGGAAACAACAAAAGATTAGATAAACTAAGGCATGAATTCAAAAAGACTACGTCACAAAGAATATCATTTACTTCCAGGTATCAAATTTTATTTTATGGTTATTGTTTTACTTGTAATAACTTTAGACATAAAGTTGTAGATTGCAGATCTTATGGAAGAGAAATAAATGTTTATGTAGGCCACTACAATATTGAATTCTACAAATGCCAAGAATATGGGCACACAGTTCATGACTATAGAAGCATGATGAAGTATTCCATGAAGGAAAACATTGATATCATGAACAAGAAGGTTTGGAGAAGAAAGCAAGAATAGAGTAGGTGAATGAAGTACTCCTAGAGATCATACTCACATGATTTACAGAGTCGTATAAAAAATCTACAAGAAAAGAGGAAGATATAAACATTCAGAATGATGATCCTACAACAGAGAAGCTTGAAGTATTATTCTAAGCCATATGTCTTGGAGACTCCAAGTAATATGAATGTTGAAGAGGGGGAGTCTAAGCAGCAGCCATTACAAATCATAAAACTATCTTTCAGGCAGTCTGAAGTGCTTTTTTGCAGATTTTGAAAGACAGATTTAGAGTAGTTTGATGGAAGAGGTATGAAGAAGTCAGCCGACAATTATGAATAATATCATTGACATGCTTTTGAGGCAAAGATTCATGATTTTATATAGGATTTTGTTATCTCTCCAAGAAACTCCTTAGGGTTGTAGGCTAAGTATGCTTGGTAACTTAAGAAATCATGAATAATGAAAGTGTGGATCAATGGGATAAATGAGAATAGCTAATGGGAAGACAACTCACAATGCAATCGAATGAAACAATGCTTTTAGGAATCAATGACCAGACAGAGTAATATCAAAAGGTATGGAGAAAATTGATCTAGATAATCAAGTACAACAGTGTGTAGGATCATACAAGCCAGCAAGAATTCCTTTAGTTCAAGTTTATGAGTTAAATAAGAATATGACAGTTCTTAATAACTGATCTAAACTGAAATAAAGTACAAAACATGGAATAGATGAAGAAATATGTCATTAACAACAAAAGAAGACTGATTCTGTATTGAAAAATAAGTGTCTTAGTACAATAGCAAAAGAGTATCCAAAATTGAACCCTTGTCTCTTAGCAAAAAGAGGCATTTATAGCCTATTACAATCAGTTTTCAGATCCTAAAACAATGGATCTGATATTCTAAAAATAGAAGGTCAAAACTGATTCACAAAAGATAAGGAGAGATCCTCAAGATGAGGTCAACCTCTATCTTTTGGTCTTCAAACATTGGTTGAAAGTTGATTAAGTGTAGCCTAGCCTTCCAAGGCTCTTTGATCTGTTCCTTTGAAAGTGGAATTCAAATTTGATGTTGTGTGCCAAAAATCCCTATCATTTTGCCCTTGAAAATCACCAAATCTAGTCAAAAAAATTCCTTTTGACTTTCATCTCCAAGAATGGCCTTCAGATTTTGATTTGATAATTCATAACCAGGTTATTGAAGAAAAATTCAAACCATTCAAACCTAAAAAATCCTGATCTGGGTGAAAATTTGGATATTCTGGCCGTGACAGGCTTTCAACAGCTAACTTACCCGAAAAATTGCTCCTTAGTTGTTGAAAGGCGGAGCTTTCAACAGCTAACTAGTTGTAATTCTGCCTTCTGTGCTGGTGAAAGCGTAGATTTTTTCAAAATCAAATTTCTTAGTCATGGAGAGTCCTTTTTGCATGCTTAAATAGTCGATCGACATCTACAAATCCTAAAATTTCCAATGGTGCTTTCAAATATGCATTTGGATCTCGGGAAGCTATCAAAAATTTCCCTACAAGATTAGGCATCGTTCTTTCAAAAATGCCGATGTGTTTTTTATCGCTAATAGATTCCAAGCAGGGATACATTCAATACATATTCGAGAATGTGTACTTGTTGCAGATATGTATAATTTGATTTGTGGATTGAACATACTAGTGGAAATATTTGTTTCAACTTGAGGAGAAGGAATTTTTAGTGATTAGTGGCAGCAAATTCAAAGAATTCTTCATAACGATGAAGTGGTAGATTAGTTAGCTATGTGTGCAATTGTGTAGCAGAGTCATGGACAATTGTTATGACATATGGACATAGATGATTTCATGAGATATTTGGAAGGTCTAGAAGACTATACTTGACATCAAACAGAGAATATACATGATAGTGGATGAAAGCATGCGCTAAGAAGGAATTGCAGAAATAAAGATGGACTCATTGTAAATCATATGACTCTGAAGTAAAGTGTATTAACAAGTGAAACCAACTAGGAAGGAAAGCAGTGAAAGTCACAAGAAGACGGAGAGAAACCATCAATAAAAGTTATATTGTCAAGAGAATATTTTTGGATTATTATTTCATTGATGTCAGTTCAATGAAGATGACAAGCCATGAAGACTTGAAGTCAAGTGATGAAGGAATATTAACATGAATTATTTTCATAAACGTCGGTAGATTATAGTAACATGAAGAACTAATGGATAGAGAACACTGAAAGAGAGGAAAGAAAGCATATGCAGGAGGCCTCATATTCATCTACATGACATCTTGCAAATGAAGACCGGGGGAGAGAAATTGTCAGAGGAAATTACCATTAATGTCAAAGGAGAAGAGAAAGAAAAAAAATCAAGAGAGAAAGATCAGAAGTGTGAAGACAAGGGGAGTATCCCCAAAAAGATTTACCCTTTTCCATTGATGTCAAAGGGGTAGAGAAATGTGAGGAGAAAAATATCAAGAGCAATGTCACAAGGGGAGTATGAGTGTTTCCATCAATGCCAAAGGGGGATATTTTTGGAAAGTTGGTTTTCGTTGATGTCAACCCTATATGTCATCCTTAGAAGAAGTCCAGACGCTCCAGAAGGCCCTAGAAGTAATGTTTGATGTCAACTCTAGAAGAATTCTATAAGCCTCTAGAAGTAATGGGTGTATTCGAAGAAGTCTCCACAGTGGTCCATTTATGGTGTATCTCTAAGCATGGCCCTCATGGAAAGACACTTTGAAGAAGTCTACAAGAAGCCTTGGAAATATGTGCATATAACACATCCATAGATGGATATTCTTCGTCATGTCGTTTACAATGGTAGGTGTGATCTGCAATTCATATCTGAAAAACACACAAAAAAATAAATGCACAATGAAGAACAAAAATTAGATAGCATGGAGCAGAGAAAATAGAATATACATCAAAATGGAGAAGGAGAATTAGAAGAGAAAATAACCATCACATTTATTGAGTGAGAGAGGAGTGTCTTCTATAAGAAAGACAAAACTTTCCTTATCGTTATTAGCTTATTACAATAAAACTTGCAACAACTAACTAAATTCTTACAATAGTAATTGCAAAAAGCGCACTAAATGCTTGCAGCGGAAAGTGTTGAAGTGAACTATTATCTACAATAGACATAGATAAAACTAACTGCAACACTAACTACAATACTAATTAAGGATTTCTCCATCATCATGAATGGCCAAGGAAGTGGGGCGCACTTTTTGGTGGCCCAATTCCTCTCTATTTAGATCCGGAAGCGTCCCTACTTCCACCAACAAATGAGGAAAATTGTGTTGTAAATGATGTTGGCATTTGAATTGGTACTTGTCCAACAAGAACCATATAGGATATCCCAACTAAAATAACAATGGTGTGCACTTCTTATCATGCCTCTTTTGTGCATGATCTTGGGATACTCGTAAGGTAGTTTCTTCCTAAGTATATCATTGAGTCAACATATGGATAAAATGTTGAGTGACTCATGTTCATGTTGTTGATGTGTTGAGCTAAAAGCAACAAGGGTCTCTAAATGGAATTTAATCGAATGACCTCCCCATTTAAATATCACCCCAATGGAGAACTAAAATGCATCCTTCTTAATATCAAATGGATGATTCCTATTCGGAAAACAGAGAACCCATGCAGATCATAATGCGGGTGGAAGCTGAGAAAAGTGGTTCCCAACCTTTCGAAAAAAAATCTTGAGGGCATGAGAACTAGAGTGTGTTGGACATTGCGCCAAAACTTGTACCTGAGGTGGATCCGATTGACTCCCTGTTGTATCTAGTATGAGTCTCAAATGTGTAACTGATGAGTTTCCAACATAGGATTTCTTTCCCTGAAGTGTATGTGCAAGCAGTATCTCAAGGATGTTATGGATGTGTTGAAGATATTCTTCCCAAGAATTATTGAAGACCAAAATGTCATCAAGATAAATGATCACACATTTACCCAAATGACTTGTTGCATTCATGTGAACTTGATGGTAGCTAATTTTCAAATCCATCTGTGTGAAGGAATAATCTCCTTGTGAGTGGTCCAACAATTCCTCAATTCAGAGTAGGGGATAACAGGTTTTATTGGATTTATTAAGGGCGCGATAGTGGGTCACCAGGCACCATTCCAAATCATATTTATTTTGGATAGCAAAGGTGGGAGACACACATGGATATAATGAAGGTGGAATATGGCCTAAGTTCAAAAGTTGACCAATTGAGTGTTCCATCTCAGTGGCCTCCCGGGGAATGATGTGATAGGATAGGGTGTCGGGAAATAAAGCACTAGGAATTAGATCAATTTTGATCTCATTAGAGTGATATGGGGGCAATTTCGTGGGTTGTGTGAAGCCATCTACAAATTCTTGGAGCAAGGTATCTATAGCAGGAGGTATAGGGTTATTATGATTGTCTAGGTTAATGGGGTGAACTAATCATAAAGAGATGCACTGGATTAGACTAACTTGATTAACGTTCGGTTGGTCAATAATAGGCTGGGTGGATTTAAGAGCAGAAGAATTAAGCACATAGGTGCACCCCTCGTGTTGCAAGTGATATTGATGAGATTTAACATGATAGATAGTGTGTCGGGCTTTTTGGTAGGGAATGCCAAGTAACAAATCAACACAATCAAGAGGAGAGACATCACACACCATGGTATCTCGAAAAATTCCAATTGCAAAGGTAATCGCGCAACACTGGGAGATAATGAGATGAGGGCCTTCCTTTTGTACCTAGTCGATCTAGTATGGGGTTGGGTGTGGAGTGGTGAGGAGGTTCAGACATGTGACCAAGTTTTGGGAAAGGAGGTTCTTTTGGCTTCATTTGTCCAAGATGAGAGTAGCCAACTCATGCTTAATCTGAAAATTATGTGTGAACAGGGGTATATTAGAGATGTCGAGTTCATTAGTGGTCATCAGGATCAGAGAAGGGTCCACTTCAGTAGGATTTTTGAGAGAGACTACCTCAGGATGGTCAAAGTAATATGGCTTAGCGACCTCTGCAAAAAGAGTCTGGTTTGTGTGAATGTTCTTAAGTTCCCAACAATCTATAGATGCATGTGAGTTGGTCTTATGAAAGATACACTAGGGTGCATTTATAGGTGTGGATGGGGAAGTAGGGGAAACCAAGGAATGCTTAGTATGTGAAGGACTAGAAGAAGAAGGACCATATCGAGTTGGGGTGTTATTGGGTAAATCAATAGATGCAGACATGAACTAATCCCCCTAGATCCACCTAGATATAGAACAAAACATGACAGGACATTGGCGCTTTCCCTGGGCTCTAATCATCAAATTTACTACCGAACAAAAGATGATATACATACCTTTAAATGTCACTTCCTTATGTCTTTGTTGTTCTTGTTTTACTCCGGTGCTCTTATGATACTGATCTTGAAGTGAGACACAAACCAACCAAAGTGAAAGTGGAGAGAGTATATTCAATGACAACCTATGCATATGATCAAGGAATTATGAAATAAAATAAAGATAATTCTATGGGAAATAAACATGCCATTGTATTATATTAATAATAGGAAGAGAGATTACAACCAAATGCCTTGATGTCGTAAGGTTCCTTCCAACAGTTCCTTGCTTCCCACACACTTTTGATCCAAGAATACTGAGACTATAGATCTGACATCTATCTTGACAAAAGTAAATCTCAAAGCCAATCTAACCAAGCTAACGAGCTCAAAGAATTTCCAACCCAATCAAGCTCCAAAACCAACTAACTTTCTCCATGAGAGTTCCTCTCCTTTTATAAGCTGAAGAGGATAAGGTGAGGAGGTTAGGATGATCCCACTAAGCGAGTAATATCCAAACCATTTGGATATTACTCCCACTAAACCTTTTATAAGCTGAAGAGGATAAGGTGAGGAGGTTAGGATGATCCCACTAAATCATTAAAGCGAGTCACCTCACCATAGAAGCTTCTCCTTCTAGAAGCATCGAGAAAATGTCCATTTTTCCCACGTACAAAGGCCGCCGCAACCTATCTATAGTGAAGCCTATGAAAATTAGGCATTTATGCACCCTAGCTATGGTGCAACCCACAGAAATCCTCCAAAATAGGGTTTTTACAAAGGAAAACACAATTTCTTCTCTCAGCGAAAAATTCTTCTCCCTTATTTCTTTAGGAATTCAGGCCACTGACCCTTCTGAAGGAAACAGATAGGTTTACATCATTAACGATCATAGGGATGATGAAAATAATGTGTAACAGAGAACCCCCCAAAGTATAAAGTTAGAACAGAGTGATAGCTGAAATACTTTGCCGTGTGTGTGTAGGGAACAAGGAACACGTCAGTCGGAAACCTGCCAAAAAAACAAGGAAATACAGTACAATAATATATCATCATTGAGGTAGGCATTCCCATACTCATAATACAAATGACTCAAAGCATAAGTTTTGACATGCGAAGATCCATGTCAAGTAATACAGGTCATGGCCACCAAACATACACCATGGATCCATGCCATTATGACTCAAATCTGAACATAGCCACCAAAAATACACTGTGGATCTATGTATTAAAGACTGAAATTTGAACATAGCCACGAGACATACAATGTGGATCTATGCAACAGTACAAACTAAATATACTCCAACACAACCTAAATTTGTGAGAAAAGATTCAGGGTATTCATATCCACCACTCTATAGTACAAGTCTAACCGTGTGAATACATGTGTTGAAGTCAAACATGGTAGAAACCACTTGATTACCGATCATTAGTGTATATTGTTAACAAGTGCGAGGGAAATCACCATTAATGTCAATGAATCCCAAGGTACACTAGTACAATATGACGAATGTGAATTAATGAGTTGAAGTCGAACACTCGGAAGAATCTCTCGATCAAGGGTCAATAATGAAAACCCACTGTCGAAAATGAGGAAACTTGCCATTGAGGCATGCAAGTTCCAAGATACCAATTAATTTCTAAGTCTAATTCTTGGATAATGAGTTTAAGTCGACAGGAAAAGACTCGTCACAGGAGGGCCTTAATGTATCCCCCATCAATGACATGAAACAAGTAACAAGATTTGAAGTAGATCAGAGTAAAATGTGATTCAGGACTGACTCATTGATGGTTGACGCAATAGAAGGCTTAAGGACTGCAGAAATGGCCGATGCAATAGAAGGATTTCCGGGTTAAACTTCTCTTTGAACATATTGATGACACAACAACTCTCTTGGAAGCACTGACTTAACATCAGAGATCACATACCAATTTGTAATCTTATAAAGGAGTATGATCAAGAGACAAGTGGATTTACCAACCTAGACACAAAGCGAGTGAAAGGGTGTCATGTTCAAAGGTGACTCTTCCATAGAATATAGGCTTATACACATTTCTTTCCCAATTTTTCCCCCACCATTTCTGGCGAGTACCTCTTTATTTTTACGCAAGATTGAGGAGGATAACATATGCTTGTTAATGTAAGCTCATCCTTTGGATGAGTCCCTCAGAGTACGTTTAACGAACCCTAAGAAGGATTTGTTCGGTCCTATATGGTCCTTTCGATGTTTGTTTTACAAGTCCAAAGAAAGAAAACTCATGGGTTTTTCATGTTTAGAGAGTTTGAAAAACACTTAAAGAGAACTCTCTTAGTTCATTTTTCGTAAGTTAGTCTGATGAGACTGAAAAATAGATAAACTATCGCTCAACAGACGTTTTCTTCAAATACTTTAACGAGCGTGAAAAGAACAAGGTCGCTCGACAATCTTTCCATGTTTAGGGAGTTTGAAAAGAGCTTAAAGGGAACTCCAGGGGGTTCCTTTTTCGTATAACCTTTACAAGTCCGAAAAGGTGATAAGCGTATACTCGGTTACATTCTCATTGATTTATGAGCACGAGAAAGAACAAAGACTAAGCTCGGCAACTTATTTTCATGTATTTAGGAGCATGAGAAAGAACAAAGACTAAGCTCAGGATTGTTTTCATTTTAACGCAAGCTTTAAAACAAAACAAAACTATGCTAGGGATAGATTTTATTTTTACACAAGATTAAAAGATAAACAAAAATATGCTTGGGTCTGGTTTCATTTTTACACAAGCTCGAACCAGAGGAAACTATGCTTGAACCTGGTTTCATTTTTACACAAGCTCGAACGAGAGGAAACTATGCTTGAGGTAGGTGGTTTCATTTTTACACAAGCTTGAACCATAGAAAACTATGCTTGGACCTGGTTTCATTTTTACACAAGCTTGAACCAGAGAAAACTATGCTTGTGACTTCCCAACGCATGGTTGGTACTTAGCCCCCAGCTTAAGAATCTAGTGGCACAAATTCAACATGAAGTCCAGAGGCGAGAAGCAGTGCCCCCCAAGATTCATTTCATTCAACTGCAAAAGCAGATGAAATGAAGCTTCAAATACTAGACACAGGACTTGACTCAAAAAAAGAGGGGGAACAAATCTATTTCATTTTTTAACGAGCTTGCTACAGAGAAGAAAAACTATGCTTGAGAATCCAGGTTCAATCCCTAGACCTTTGTTTCATTTTTTAACAAGCTTGACACAAAAACATGAACTATGCTCATAAGCTCTATTTCATTTTTTAATGAGGTTCCTACAGAGACGTGAAAAACTATCCTCATAACTGGTTTTATTTTTTAATGAGCTTGAAATCAGAAAACCATGCTCATAGCTGGTTTCATTTTTTAATGAGTTTGAAATCAGAAAACCTATGCTCAAAGCTAGTTTCATTTTTTAACGAGCTTGAAATCAAAAAATCATGCTCAAAGCTGGTTTCATTTTTTAACGAGCATGAAATCAGAAAATCATGCTCGATAAGACTCTCTTCTTGATCACATCTTCCAAGAGGAAAATTCTCTAGAAGGACACCATGTCAAGGGACAAAATGCGGTCATGGCCTCCAAGAGATCTTCACTTGATGGAAGAAACACACTCCGGAAGGAACACATGTCGAGGGTCGCGAGAGGGGTAAGGAGGTCAGGCTCCAATAGCCCTATCGAAGAAATCACCATTTCAACTACTGGATCTAAATCATAAGAGAGTGAGCTTACAGTGAGAGGATCATCTGCATCAGCAATTGAAGGCATGGGAAACAACGCCACATAATTAACATGTGGCGGGGATGATACCATCTGCATATAAGAACTGTGTAGGGAGGTCATTGAGTTCAAGTCAGGACCAAAAAATGAAAGTTGATCAATGGTCACCATTCTTCCATCATGAGGGAAAGATATCACATGAAAAAGAGTGGACACAACATCTTTCATGGCACAGACATAATCTCTCCCAAGGAGTAAAGAAAAATAAAAGAGGTCTTGGACTACCATGACATCAATAAAGACATTTTTCCCTCCCAAAGTTACAGGAAACTGAGGAAGGGTCCCTAAATGTTGATTGGTTCTTCTGTTAAAAGCTAATAGATTCTGTGTGATCGGGGCAAGTTGAGGACAACCCAAAGTCTGCCAAGCAAAAGAGGACAAAATACTAACAGACTCACCTTCATCTATCAACGTTTGAGGAATGTCCTGACCACAAACTTTCGCTATAATCTGGAAAGGAATGTGAGAGGGAAGAGGAGGTCTAGTTAGCACACCCCAATCAAAATGGATGGCCTCATTACTTGGAGGGGGTTCCATGGGAGAAGGAGGAATACCCCCTGGCACGGTAGAGTCTGTATCAACGAGAAAAATGTGGGAAGTATCAGGTTGACTCTCAAGCGGGAGAGTAGGATTGACCGACGATGAGATCAAATCAACCACTTGGGTTTCATTCTCTAAGGGGAGGATGGGATCGACGGGTGGAAACAGATCGACCACTTGGGTTTCACTCTCTAACGGGAGAGTGGGATTGACCGAAGATGGGATTGAATCAAACACTTTGTCAACTAGTTCAACTAAGGACATGACCAGGTTGACGACATGATCAACCAGATTGATCGACAAAGGGACCAGATTGATCATTCCATCAACTATAGGTGGGTCGAGAGTAAGCTTGCAATAAGCAGCTAGAAGTTGAGGCTACGAAATAGTCATGTTTTCCAAGAATTCTGAGGCTTCTTCCATATGAGGGCAAAGATGAGTTAGATGACGCCCTTTGCATAACATACACGAAAACTTGGCTCTACTTTTCTTCTTCCCAACTATATCGTGACTAGTTGACGGGAGGTCATTAGCATGTTGTTTAGAGGCTAACGACATGGGTTGGTGAGGGTGTGTAGATCATGATTCTATAACCTTGGATAGACCAGGGCAATCCTTAAGAATATGGCTACTCTTACAAAGCCTGCAAGGGTACTTGGGATTAAGGGTTGTTTGGTTGATCTTGACATCATCAACACTCCCAGCATGATCAACAGTAACTGGTTTCTTTCCAACACATCTGGCAGTGGTTGGAAGTGTGGATCCTTGCTTATTTTTCTTCTTCTTATTCTTCCTTTTCTTCTTATTCTTCCTTTTCTTCTTCTTCTTATCCACCGAGTTACTAGCTTTAGAGCTTTCACTTGACGAAGAAGATGAAATGGAAGAAGACCTTGCAAGTGAAGAAGATCTTACTGGTGAAGAGTGTGAAGAATCAACACAAGGTTGATGTTCTTGGGGGGAAGTGCTTGCGACTGAAGCACTAAATTCATTCGGGATTACCTGAGTGGAAAACAACCACACCGGTAATCCAATTGTGAGACCTGGAAGGCTCAAAGTAGCGATGTGAGGAGGACCAATGTTTCCATAAGAAGGAAAAACAAAAGGTTCCCCTAGGGCAAGGGTTCCTTCATTGGTCATTTTAGGAACTGAATCCATCAAATAAAAATCCAATCTAGAGTCCACTAGGGAAAACAAACAACACACGCTAAAAATCTAGTAAGCAAGCAAGAAAACCAAACCTTCTCACAATGAACACACTAGTTGGTGATGAAATCCAACATTTTGGGAACAATGTAAGAAAGGGATGAGATAGAGCGGGTGGAAAAGTTACGTTGATGACCTGCTTAACGGACTTACACCCTAGTGCAAGCTCCCACACATAAACGTGGGTATACCCTCCAAGGAGCCCGAGTGAGTTTGGCCAATGTCGATTCCAGGTACCATGAAGACTTGGCCCTCCACATTCACCTTGTGTAAAGACCCTAAAGAGATAGGCCACTAAGGTTACCAATCACTATAGTGATGCTTGGGGAAATAGTCGACAGTCTGATCCACATGCAAGGGAAACGTATCTAGCCTGAAATCAACTTGAAAGGCTTCCACTCATCATTTTGGGTATACCTCTCAAATGACCCCCATAATACACGCAACCTCTACACCAAGACCAACAAAGCAGGGTGAGTAACTCTGCCAGTCTCAATGCGACCTTGCGATTGACCCTTGTGTTAGAAGGGCTTCCCAGGACAAAATGCAACAAGTGGATTTACTGCTCCCTAACTCAAGATTCTATGTTTGTTTGTAGCTTTGGAAATTTATCTTTCACACCTATTCTAAATCCCTACAACTAATCTAATGTAGGTTTTCTACCAGAAAATGTAAAAATGTCTCATCAATTTTTATAAGCGCTTTATTTTTAAGGTTGTTGTTACTCAAAAGGAAAATGGTGTGGACAATATGGTGTTTTGACCGACTCGAAATTTATGCAAAGATATGAAGATGCAATCTTTTCATTTGAATGAAAGTTATGCTATGAGAAGGAGAAAAAATTTATCATTCCCATATGCACAATGTCCCAAAATATACTAAACTCATCAATATCAAGATTCTCAAGAAATGAGAAAAATAGACTGTACACCAATGAGAATTTAAGACCAAAAAAATGCCAAGAATCATGCAATTTTGCTACTTCAAATGCAAGGATGCCCCCAAACTAATATAAAGCAAGAAATTAAAATTTGTGTTTCAAAGATATCTAAAAGCAATAGCAACTCTCTATAAAACAAATCAACCCAAAAAAAATTTCTCTTTTAAGATGAATTGTTCAATAAAAAGAAGTGTTCTTTCACTAAACAATTCTAAAGAAAAAACAAATGCTTTGTAATTGAAAGACACTCAAAAGAAGAGGTCAAATATTTCAAAAGAAAACAAAGCAAAAATAAGGTAAAGATGGCTGAAAGAAGATTCAAATTTTGTCAAATAGACTATAATCAGACCCAACAACTCACCCCATAACCATATCACAGATCTGGACAGGGAAAACCACCAAAAAACAAATTTTTTCACAATTTCCGCAGGTTGGAAGACTAGCACAGTGCGGAAATCATTGATTTCCACATGCCAGATATGGGTAGGGCCCGACGTTTCCGCACTGATCAAAATAGGTAGGGTGCGGAAATCCCTAGTCGTTGCACTATCCCTCAAAGAAGGGTGTGAAAATCAAACAAAAATGGAAAAATTAAAAATTAAGAAGGTTTCCTAGTGAAATTTAACAGTCAGAGAGTCAAGATGGATCTCCCAGTGACTCAGAAAACAGAAAACAGAAACCAAGTAATCAAAGCAAGAAAACCAGGAAAACTAGGAAAACATTATGTTCCCTAGTGGAGTCGCCAATTTTGTTATTGGGTAAATCGGTAGATGCGGACATGAACTAATCCCCCTCGATCCACCTAGATCTAGAACAAAACATGACAGAAGATGGCGCTTTCCCTAGGCTCTAATCATCAAATTTACTACCGAACAAAAGACAATAGACATACCTTTAAATGTCGCTTCCTTATGTCTTTTTTGTTCCTGTTTCGCTCCGGTTCTCTTGTGATACTGATCCTGCAATGAGACACAAACCAACCAAAGTGAAAGCAAAGAGAGTATATTAAATGACAACCTATGCATATGATCAAGGAATTATGCAATAAAATAAAGATAATTCTATGGGAAATAAACATTCCACTGTATTATATTAATAATAGGAAGAGAGATTACAACCAGATGCCTTGATGTCGTAAGGTTCCTTCCAACAGTTCCTTGCTTCCCACACACTTTTGATCCAAGAATCCTGAGACTATAGATCTGACATCTATCTTGAAATAAGTAAAGCTCAAAGCTAATCTAACCAAGCTAATGAGCTAAAAGAATTTTCATTTCAATCAACCTCCAAAACCAACTAACTTTCTCCATAAGAGTTCCTCTCCTTTTATAAGCTGAAGAGGATAAGGTGAGGAGGTTAGGATTATCCCACTAAATCATGAAAGCGAGTAAGATCCAAACCATTCAGAGGCCACCTCACCATAGAAGCTTCTCCTTCTAGAAGCATTGAGAAAATGTCCATTTTTCCCACGTACAAAGGCTATCGCGACCTAGCTATAGTGCAGCCTGCGGAAACTCCATGACCTAGCTATAGTGAAACCTGCAGAAATCAGGCATTTCTGCACCCTAGCTATGGTGCAGCATGCGGAAATCCTCCAAAATAGGGGTTTTACAGAGGAAAACACAACTTTTTCTCTCTGGGAAAAATTATTCTCCCTTCTTTCTTTAGGAATTCAGACCACTGACCCTTCTGAAGGCAACATATAGTTTTACATCATTAACGATCATAGGGATGACGAAAATAATGTGTAACATGGGGGAGAGCAGATTTGAGAAGCCACATTATGCTCCATGACCAAGGCTCAAAGAAAGTCCTTGTCCAAGGAAAGAGACTCGAACAAATTGACTTCATGACTACAAATTGTTAATAAACCATAATTAAATTTGAAAATCAATACCTCTTCCAGATATGAAATGTGTAGCTGGATGCACAACTTGCAAAAGACATCTATGTAGCTCTATACTCATTGATGGGAAAGTTGTCGAAGCTGCAACCATTTGGCAAGGAGGTTTTGTCAATATCCCCAGGGATAGAAGTGGTCGTTGAGTGCCTGGAAAAAACCTACCCATGTCGTAATGTGTGGTGTATGTGTCTCGACTGGGTCTCCTATGTCCATGATGCAGGAAGAATTATCCAGCTGAGTGTCCCACCATGCCTGCACAATTCCCTCGAGCTGTAGACTGGAAATATAAAGCTTCATGTCTTCTGTCATCTCAAGACATGTATGGAAGTATGTGGAAATACTGTGAAGCCAAGATTTGACATTCTCACCATTCATTTGTCCCACAAACTTCGATAATTGGAAGCACATACCAAGTTGCATGGGTGTTTGAGCTCTGCACTATTGTAGATGGAGTAGCTCCTGAAGAGCCATCGTTAAATCCTAAATTGGATCTATGGCAGTGGATGTAGAATCCTCTATAGACGGATCTCTTCATGACGACATAATTTTCATGCACCAAGGATACCAATCTGTCACTAGATGTTGTATTGAGAATCAATGAACTACTGAGGACCCTGAGAAGGCACTCGGTACCTGAAGAAGTCGTGTGGAGAATGGTGAAAAATGAATGTGTTGGAAGCCCTGATGAGGGTGCAATGGAAGTCCTGAGAAGGACATTTGGCTCTAAGAAATTTATTTTTATTGGATGGCCTCTCTTCTGAATTCAGTGGCTAAGCAGAAGTTGACTTGGATCTAGGATCTGATACCAATTGATCTGCAATTCATATCTGAAAAACACATAGAAAATTAAATACAAAATGAAGAACAAAAATTAGATAGAGCAGAGCATAGAAAATAGAATATACATGAAAATGGAGAAGAAGAATTAGAAGAGAAAATAACCATCACATTTATCAAGTGAGAGAGAAGCGCCTTCTATAAGCAAGGCATATTTTTCCTTCTCATTATTATTTGATTACAATAAAAGTTGCAGCAACTAACTAAATTCTTACAATAGTAATTACTAAAAGTGCACTAAATGCTTGCAGTGGAAAGTGTTGAAGCGAACCATTGTCTACAATAGAAATAGATAAAACTAATTGTAACACTAACTACAATTATAATTAAGAAGTGCCCCCTCATCATAAGTGCCCAAGGAAGTGGGGTTCACTTCCTGGTGGCCCAAGGTGGTACGACACGTAGTCCTTCACGGTTGAGAAGTTATGCCCTCTCAAAGATGAAGCCACGAAGTATGGTTAAGAATCCCCTAAATGATTGCAACAAGAAACCACAAGTTGGCCCCAAAATCAGGAAAATAAGAAAAGTTGTTGCAAATAAGAAGTTACAGGCCGTCCCTAAATCCAAGTAAAGAAGTCACTTGGAAAAGTATAAATACACATCAAATATCCTCTCATAAGCACATAAGCAAATTCATTGAATATCTATCAAGTGAGCAAGCGATCTCTTGGAAAATCTGAAGCAACAAAGAAGTGTGAACGTCTCAGAGTTGCAGATCAGAGAAGGGTTTTATGATAAACACTAATTGAGTGGACCCCCACGGTTCAAGTGTAGGATGTCCCACAAAGCCCCTCTAGTTTTCTTGGTGTCATCACGCGAGGCCCTGTGAGATGACTAACTTAGTCCAGCGAGACTGAGGTAAAGTTTAATGAAGATGCTATTCTTTTGTTGTTGAAGATGGAGACAATTTGTTGGTATGTGCTGGCATGCACCAGGTTGCTCACATGTTGAAAGGTATGGTTCTTTATGTGTTTTTGAGGTTTGTTTCTTGGTGATTTGGCACATGCTTAAGGAATGTCTTGGTGATGATGGTACATGATAAGGAACATCTTGGTGATGTTATATTGTGACGTCACCCTGCCCCTCGCGAGCACGGTCGTCCCACCAGGATCTTCACAAATCCACGGGCCAAGAGTTGATACTCTTCCTCCCCCTTTCGGAGGTTTGCAACCCACAGTCTCCTTCACACACGCTTCCCCCTTTATAACTTGCCTGGGGAAAGAATCGGAGTCTCGCCTCCCG
>JASDQU010100414.1:476411-493396 GCA_032191745.1 Picea mariana
AATAAGAAGAAGAAGATTCTCATACTCCAGTATTGAGGAGATCGGTTCAGGAAAAAAGGCTACCGGAAAGGTATACTCCACCTGATTTCCATTCAAATTTTGCTTTGTGAGTATTCATAGTCCTTTAATGCTAGGAGGGAGGACCAACAATCTTCCTTTTCCTTATAAACTTATGGCATGTACACATTGAAGACATTGAGTTGCTTTCTTGTTTATTGATGGATAAAACTAGTCAATATCCAATGTTGAGTTTGGAGTGAAAATCCCAAATGAAGAAGTTGGTTGTTCCATACTATGCATAGACCCCTAAATGCACCTCTTGGGTTGATTGTAGTACCTTCACAATTTTTCACTATAACTTGCTTGTTTTTAGAGCTTCCAAAGCCTCTAACTTGGTCTCCTGGAGGAGGACGATAATGGGTTTTTCTTATTTTATTAGATCTCTTAATGTTTCTATGGTGAACTGACTACCCAAGTCTCTACAATTCTAGGAGATCATGTTCATTATTTACCCCATGGTTTTTGGCTTATGCCTTCTGATGGATCTAGGACTCCGAGATTTTTAGTGTTTCTTGTTCAAGTTCCTAATGATCTTTCTATAGTGGTTTGAGTACCTAATATTTTTTTTTAATAACTGTCTCTTCCCTTTTTTCCTTGGCTAGCTTCCTACCAGGCTTCTTTGGCAACTTTTCCTCCATTTCATCCTCCTCATTATCTTCGTCCTCTAGATGTTCATGGGGTTTTTTCTGGGTGAGGATGCCCGGAGAGTACTATTATTTTTCAAGTAAACTATCAATTTACTCTAGCTGATTCAACACCATGTCCTCATTACCTAAGGAGAATTGAACTTCATGGTTTTTCAAAACAAAAGGCAAACCGAGGGGGATCGATGAGGCATGTGTTGAAGCAACCATTACTTCAAAAAACATTATTGGTTCTTCTTGAGATAAGATTTCATACCTATTGGACTGTGAGCTTGTGCTTCCTCCCTTTAGGTGGTTTGGTGACTTTCGATCTTGATCTGGAGTGCGAAGGGTTTGATTCAACTTCATGGGGTTGAATGTCTACTTGCTTAGATTCAGAGGGTGTCAATGGGCTTGAAAGTAGAGGAGTAGATTTAAGAATCGAAGGGGGCACTTTGCTTTGCATTCATCATTTTTTTATAGTCTACAATTGCTCCTATTTATCTTGAGCTAGTTGAGAACCTACATATTTTTCTGTAGTGTTTTGCAAAATGCCCGTATTCATGGAAAGACTTGCATTTGAAGGGTAATTGCTCATATTCTATAGGTTGAATATGCTTGCAATTATCTAGATGTAGTAGTCTTTCTTTGGGAAGACCCTTTTCAAGTTCCACTTTCACACAAATTCTTGCACATGCAAACATGTCGTCTTTGGGTTTAGATTTGTTGATGCATCTTCCCAAGGTGTCACCAATGTTGTGCATAGTGTCTTCGTTCCAACAATGCAGGGGTAAATGCGGTAGGTGAACCCATACCAGAACAACCAAAGGGACATCATGCTCATGGTTGATCTAATGTCCATCGATTCATATACATTCCCTTGGTATTAAAGAAATAGGGGCCATTCTTGAAGATGAAATCTTTGTCTTCTTTGACTTCAAATAGAAAGACATAAAAGCCTCTTCCACATGAGTAATAGTGAGTTTTCCCTTGATCAACGCTTACCAATTTCTTTGAACCTAATTTGCCATAGATCTAGGGAATGACCAATTGCTAGTAAACTGTCTGATCAAGCCACGCCTTGTTAGAGCCAACACCACATGCCAAGAAAGATGAAGTGAAAAGAGGGACTTCATAGATGTCTTTTCACTTCATGGTTGTTATCCAATTTCTTAACAAACTTCGAAGAATGAAATATCGAAACCTTCCCATCACAGAAACTAAGGTATCAAAGGCAAGCTCCTCGAAATCCAGAGGGGGGGTGGCCCCTCCAAAGTTAGGGTGCATTGTTGTAGCCAAAACCTACCACACAAAAAGATGCATGCCTAGCTTTACATGGCCAATCTAAATATTCTACCCTAATTTGATGCTCTTTTAACATTCTTTATTGTCAAACATCAAAAAAAGATTCTTCTTGATAAGATGGCTACTTTATTTGTGGTTAGGACATAAGGATAAATAAGTCAAGCCTCCCTTTATGCTCGCTTGTAATTAGTCCATTCTTGGTTTAGTCAAGAAAGAACGTAGTTCTCTCCGTGACCTGTGAATAAAAAATTTCCAATATTCCAATGGAATCATTTTCCACGTTAAGCAATATTCTAAGATAAAATAATTTTGTATAAAAGTTGTTATTCATTTCATGGAAAGTTGAGCAATATTTTAAAATAAAAGAGTTTTATATAATTTTTCTCATTCAGTGCATTCAAAAAGAAAGTGAAGTGTTTTTAGAAAGAGATACTTTATATGTATGGTTAAGGTGTATAATAAAAAAAAGGAAAGAAATAAATTAATATATCATTTTTAATTTTAAAATTCTTAAAGTTATAATAGAGTAGATTTGTGTTTTAAATGTATAATAAATATGTAAATGGATTACTTAAATATGAGATAAATTTATTTATTTATTTTTAAATTTCGTAAAAAAATTGTGAAAGTTATAATTTTATTTTGATTGATGAGAATTTTGATTGATGGAAATTTTGATTAAAAAAATTTATTTTTAATTTATTTTTTTTCATTTTAAAATGATACATATCATTGAAATTAAAAAAAATGAGTAAATTAAAGTAAAATTTTATCTTGATTAAGGAAAATTTTACAGAAACCTTTAAGTATTTCCTATGATTTATGAATGATAACTAAGGTAAATCATTGATCTTAATTACTTAATTATTGAACTAACCTTAAAGGATCAAGAAAATCTAATGACAACTTCGATATCAAAAATGAAATTCATGTTTAATTTATGATATGACCACTTAAATTAACTTTCAAAACTTAATTTTTTTTTTTATCATTATTACTTAATGAAATAATGAAATAAATTAAGATATATTTATATAGAAGCATTAATGTTCAAATTCACAAATTTGTTTGAAATGTGTAGATATTAGATAATTCAAATTAAGAGCTCCAAAATTTTAATTGTGGTGTAAGTTATATGTATATATTTTAATTTTAAATTATTGTAAAATATATTTTAATTTTGATGTATTATTAATTTTTTTTTTATAATTTTTTTATTATATTAATATTATAATTATTTTTATATATTAGTATTTTACAAATTTTTTTATTGATTTTTTTAATATGTGTAATTATAATATAATTTAATTATATATCAAATTAATAAAAAATTATTAAAGTTTTATAAATTTATTTATTATTATTTTTTAATTTTAATTTTATATTAATATGTTTAAAAACATAAAACAAAAAGAATGATGTTAATTTAAATAGTTTCATAAATTTATTTATTATTGTTTTTTAATTTTAATTTTATAATAATATATTTAAAAATATAAAATAAAGAAAATAATATTAATTTAAATTGCTTAAAATCTTATACAATAATAAAAAGTTGGAGGATCATGGTATGATCTTAGATTATGATATTGATAAGGATTCACTCTTCTTCTTAGATTTTAGTTTTTGTGGATGAAGAGGTATGGATATATGGTCTTTATCTAAAGGCTGCTTTTTAAATGATGTAGTTAGTAGCAAATCTTGTGCACTTGTGTCTGCTCATTTGCTTCATATATATTATGGAGAAATTAGAGTTAGAGGAGGTTCTAGTACTAGATGTGACATATAAGATAGTTTTAGACTTCTTTTTATAGTAAGATTTTTTTATTGTCCAGTTTCACAATCTTCGTGATTTTCATAAAGTCTTAGAGGCAAGAGCAAGTATTTTCATTACACCATGATTTCTGGACTTTAACCCATCCAAACCCATCCACTATTTTTGTCAATAAAATCCCCACATCTCAAATTTGTGCATACATTTTTGGGACTTAACAATTTTATAAGACATTGAGAATACCTTAGTATATATTTAAAAGCAAATATAGATTGGATTAACTTTGGTCCTCTTACTTATGCATGTATATGTGTGGAGATTGACATTAGGAAGAGATTACCAAGCAAGTTGATGCTTCAAAGGAAATGAATCACATGGACACAAGAATTAGATTATGAAAATACATTTTTTCCGTGTCAAATTTGTTAACAAGTAGAACTTATCCCAAAAGGAAAAAAAAACATAGACCAAAATCCAAAGAATGACTATCATTTGATGAACTATGAGGTACCAAATATAGAAAATCAATGTGCCTCACATAGAAAATCAATGAACTACAGTTTTAGAGAAGGACACAGTGGATGCCTAACAATATAGGTTGTGGAATTAGTGTCATTTATAGAGGATAGAGAAGACAACCAAAATACCTAGATGGTGGTACTTGCAAATCAAGTCCTATGTGGGACACGAAGAGACTTCATGAATCTGAAAATTCTAGTTCTATTGAGGAGTTGGCACATAATTAGATTTTTGAACATATGATTTCTCATACTAATTCTAACCATTTAATTTCTAAATCAATATTAGTTATCATAATAAAAAAAAAAAAACTCAAGAATATAATATTTACCTAAAAGTGTAATTTCTAATCAATCTTAAAATAGAAATGACTATAAAAAATGTTTTAAAATTTTTCTTTTATTAAAACAAAGTTAATAGCTAAATATTCAATTTAATTTATAAATTATTTATTAATACATTATCAAATTGATGTATTAAAAGTAGATATATTTATTGCTCCACTTTTTCATTTTTTTTTTTAAATTGAATATTCAAAATATATTTATATTCCTTTCCTTATTAAAGTAACATTATGTTAATTATTTTTCCATATTTAATAAACAAAATATTTCTTCCCTAAATAATTTAACATCAAATTCCATTCCTCTATGCTCTTTTAATAAAAAATAAAAATTCAAAACATAGCCTATTAATAATGATCTATTCTATTCTATGGTTACCTTTTCCCATATTTTCCTGATTATGTATTAAATAAATCAATACCTTTCTGAATTATTGGCTTTAGCGTGTCAGAGTCCAGACCATCTTCTCGATTAAAATCCCCAAGGTTGAAATTCAATTTAAATTTCAACCTCCATTAATATCGGTTACTCCTCTTTGCTTCTCCAGTATCATGCCACTGCTCTTGTTTCCAAAGTTTGACATAGTGTGTTTCCTGAAATGTTTTGAGCTCTTTGAATATTGGAGAAGGCACATTTCTGAAATTTTTTACTTCATTCCAACCAGCAATGATGTGATCAAAGAGCTGCTCTATTTTTAAGGTATTTTGGTAATTTTTTCCATTTGATTTTGCTCAAAATTTGGTCATCAACAAGTAATGATGTGTTGGGTTTCTTACAAAAATTTTTGTAAGGTAGTAGTCTAAACGTTCTATTTTTTAAGGTTTTTTTGGTAACTTTTTTCGTTTGATTTTCTCTAAATTCGATGATGAATAGTTGGATTTGCAGATTGAGTGGCTAAGTTTGTATAATCCTAGTGCTCCAAGATTTTTCATCACATTGAATCCATTTATGCATTCATAAAAAATAGTAATTTTGTCCAAATTCCGATTCCAATCAAAACACTAAAAAAATTTCTTTTATAATTGAAAGTCTTATTATCGAACAAATCATGCCTGACATTCAATTTTTCAAATTTAGTCCTAGTTAAACCTCAAATTTTCATACCGACCTACCTTCATGTTCAAAAGCGAAAGTGGGTCCTTGGAATAAGCACTGTACACAGGCCGTTTTGGGACTTTAAACACTTTATTCAAAGGATGAGAAAGTAACCTGTCCGTTGGGAGGAGGATGGTCTTTGTTAAAGCATAGAATCTGCTGTCACCTGAGTGAAACATGTGTTAGGTATGATAATGAATGCGTGTATTAATATATTTTGGCCAGACTGAAAGAAAAACACAATGTAGTTGGTCTACATTGGCTTGTTACTGTAGTTTTTGCAGCAGCTACTGCTACGAGGAGCTACATGCTGAAAATGTCAGTGGCCATACTGGGGAAGCAGACAACAAAATTTGGCCTTTTCTTGCTTTCTGTACAGGGGAGAGTAGTGTGCGGGACAGAGGTTTAGATCAGAGATTTGACACTGATGAAAGTGAGATAAGGTATTGATTGGCTTTTCTTTATTCTTTTTTGGTAAGATTGGGAACAAAGGATCACGATATATGCAACTCTGAATTATTGTTTAACTCTCTGAACTAAGAGTCAAAAGTTTTTTTCTTAAGCAAATGCTAGTTTGTTATGGCTTCTTTATACATAATAATAGAACTGGACCATATAAGGTTTGCGCCATCTGCAATTTAGTGATAGTAAGCTCTTTCATTACTTGGACTATAGCTTGGTAGAGATCCTCTGTGGAGTTTTATCTTGATCCCAGGGGCTGAAAATGATAAATGGTATGTGGGTTATTGCTTTTAGCTCAGTTGTAGAGTAGTATATAGTTAAAAGAAAATGATTGATGGTATGCAGTTTTTTAATTTTAGGCCAGCTGTAGAGTAGTCCATGGTTGGAAAGAATGATGGATGGTAAGTGGGTTTTTGCTTTTAGGTCAGTTTTAAAGTAGCCTATGTTTTGAAAGAAAATCTTCCTGCTGGATTGCAGATTTCTAAACAGAAGTTTCCTTGGCAACAATGATATTGTACGACAAAATGGTTTAGAGGGATCTTGAAGGCTTAGAATGAAAGTATGAAAGTATGAAAGGGATAATCAGCTCAGACAACTAGTGTAAAGATGAAGACTTTTATGAACAACTACTGGAAGATTGAAAGACAAGGGCAGGATGAGGTAAGGCCAGAGAGATTTGTTAAAAAACGATACATATACCTGGGGTTGTTGGTCTTTTTCCTTGGAGTTGCTATTGCTTGTTTAGCAGTTGGATTAGAAAGAGTACTGTTCAATAATGAGGGAGCGTCTAGTTTGAAAGATGGAATGAAAACCATACAGACGGTTTGCAGTTCTACCATCTATCCAGACACATGTATTCGTTCACTTTCTTCGTTTCCTGGAGCAATGAATGCATCTACCTTGAAGCTGGTTGCAATATCCATCAGAATAAGTATGGAAGGAATCAACCAAGCAATGCAAACTATGGAGAACTCGATTCAGGATGAAACAGATCACATAGTGTCATTGCCTCTCAATGACTGTGTGGAGCTTCTCGAGTATTCACTAGATGGATTGAATTCGTCACTGACTAAGCTTTTAGAATCCAATTCAGATGATATCTCTGATTTGCAGACATGGGTAAGCTCTTCTCTGACATATCACACTACATGTTTTGATGGACTTGGTAATGCAGAAGGAAAACCCATGGATTACATCATGGAAGAGGGCAATAATGTTTCTCAACTATTGAGTAACTGTTTGGCACTCATCAAGGCTTTGCCAATGTTGGTAGGAGGTTCTGCAACTCAACCCCATTCAAGGCGTTTGCTTTCGGATGTGGGTGATTCTGCTCAGCTTCCCAGCTGGATTTTGGAAAGAAAGAGAAGGTATTTGCTTGAGGATAAATCACTAGTCCCAGATATAGTTGTAGCCAAAGATGGAAGTGGGAATTATAGCAGGATCCAAGATGCAGTAGATGCTGCTCCTCAGAGCAGAAATCAGAGTTATGTGATTCATATAAAAGCCGGGGTTTATGAGGAGAATGTCATTGTTTCAAAGAAAACGATCAACGTTGTTTTCATTGGTGATGGTAGTAGCAACACCATCATCTCTGGAAGCAAAAGTGAGAAAGATGGAATGACTGTTTACAGATCAGCCACCGTGGGTAAGTTTTCATTGGCCTCTTTCTCTGTTACCTGATTGCGGAATACATGAGTATATATCGTTTCATCTTGCTTTGTTGTCAGTTTCTTGTATACTCTTGCCAATAGCCTTGATTATGTTCCATCCTGTCTCTTTGGTAGGATGTCTTCGACTCCAGCAAGTGTGAATGTTGCAGTGTTTAAAAATGTAAATAGTTTTTACTCGCCTATAAGCTAAAAGATAATTTTTCCCAATAAAGTGGCAAGATGTGTCTGTACCACAAACCTGATGGTTTTGGTACATGATTTTTATGAGATAAAGTTTCATACTATGTTCAAAAAACCCATCTAATCTTCCTCACTCAAAATATTCTCCCGTGGGTCAATTTTGCTTAAAAGGAAAAATAGAGTCATGTTAACTCCAGTCATTTCTCTAAAATATCCCGTTTTTTATTCAATTTTGCAAGAGATTTTTCTGTTTGAAGTTTCAAAATGCTCAATCCCTTCCTGTTTGTCAAATTTGGATAAGTTCATTGTTTATGTGAAATCGCTCATTCCCTCCCTGTTTTTCAAATTTGGATAAGTTCCTTGTTTATGTGAAATAGTTTGGCCTTCCCATTCTATAAAATAGCTTTCATTCGATCTCTCTATCTTTCTAGCATGTAAACTTGTTTATTTTTATTATTTGATATTGCCTGTTATTTTTCATGGCCCGGTCTCTTTCCATTTCTTGTTTTCTGCAGTAGCATCTACATCATCATAGTAAATTTGAGGTTGGCTACGCCAACTATTTGACATTTCCATTCATAAGTTTTCGCAGAGTCTTATGGACCTTAGATGTAGTCAAGAGGATGTTGCAACATAATTTTTAACTTATTGAGATATATGGTTCTGATTGATAATTATTTTGTTTTATTCTCTGTTTAACCTCTTTCAAGCTTCTGGTTTGTTGGACCTTAAAATGTTAGGACTATTCTGTCTCAGTATTCATTAAGTGTCAGTTTTCTAAAATGGCTTGGTAGCCTTTTTTATCCCTGCATTTGTTAATTAGTTGTGAGATTCTCTGCCAAATAGATTCAATATCTTCACCTTAAATATGTGAGACTTGCTTCTGTAAGAAGTTCAGTAACCTCATTATTTTTTCTTTTCACTCGTTTTTTCAATCCATTATTTATATAATACATGTTGAAGGTAGCATCTTGATGAATGCATCTTGGTCGGATGACCCTCTGGGTCGATTTGTTGTTGAAAGGATTAGTTGACTTTAAGCAGTCAGATATTGTCTGTCAGCGGTTGGAAACTATCAATCAACCATTGACCCATATCAACCATCAATCTGTTGACTGACTTTTGCCAGTCAACTGATTCAACCACTTGGTTATTCTCTTAGGTAACTGTATCCTTAACTAGATTTAGCTATATAAAGCAGGTCAAATAGCTTTGAAATGGTTGGAGAGTTGGACATAATGGAGATTGCTGGACCCTTTTGCTGCCATATCATGTACTTTCCTTTTCTTTCACTATCCACTATCTATGTGCAGATGATATGTTCTTTTTATATTTACTTTCTTTGCATATAACCTATGTTCATCTGCATGTTTATTAATCTATGATGCTTTCTTGTATAGACTTAGAATACAACAGGTATATGAATGTATAAATAGACTTGTACTTCTATCTAGAATAGATTATACACATTTTTTGCCTTGCAGTACTAGTAGCCTCATCTAATCCACTTTTCTCTTTCATCGAGACTCATAATTTTCTGTCCATCATATTTACAAGGTAGTTATGCCTAATAGATCCACACTGTCAATGGCAAGAGAAAACCCTTTAAGTTTCAATTTATATTGAAGAGTTGTTCTATTTCACATTTTTTTTTTCTTTATAAAGAAAACTAGTGCCGTTGTCTGTAAATCTTATTCCTAGAACTAATTACTTTTGATCACATGCATTTGAGAAAATTTCACAATTTCCTAGTTGCATGCATTTGAGCACAATTTCACCATTTCTTTATTATCTCACAAGGCAGAGTGAAGCTCTTAGTTTAGACTTGTTTTCCTGTTGCTTTTTTCCTTTCACTGATAATTGCATTCTTAATGCCGGCATATATTGGTAATATGTTAGGTTATTTTAGCATATAACTGATATAAGCATTTTTGGTGATGAAGCTATTGATGGAAATGGATTCATTGCTCGAGATTTGACAATTGAAAACAACTCGGGTCCCAAGCGTATGCAAGCAGTAGCTCTTAGAGTGAGTGCAGACCAAACGGCCTTCTATAATTGCTCATTCAAGGGATATCAGGCAACTCTATATTCACACACATTACGCCAATTCTATAGAGAATGTACAATATTTGGCACGGTGGACTTCATCTTTGGCAATTCTGCTTCAATCTTTCAGAATTGCACCCTAATGGTTTTGAAGCAACTTCCGGGTCAAAAAAACACTTGTACAGCACAGGCCAAATCTGATCCCAATCAGAACACTGGATTTTCTTTCCAGAAATGTAAGGTCGATGGAACCCCTGAACTCTTATCCTCATCAAAAAACTTTACTACGTACTTGGGGAGACCTTTGAAGCAATACTCTTGCACAGTTTTCTTCCATTCATATCTCGCCAGAGTAGTGGATCCTGCTGGATGGCTCGCACCCAATGAAGACCTAGTTCTAGCTAATGTATTCATGGGAGAGTTTCAGAATGAAGGCCCTGGAAGCCAAGCTTCTGAGAGAGTGAACTGGTCCACACAAATCCCTGAAAATCAAACAAGTTCATTCAATGTCCAGAACTTCATATCTGGATCGAAGTGGCTTCCACTAACTCATATTACATTTGAGGAGTTGACTTGACTTCTCCCTCAACAATTCTGCTGTTAGTTTCTCGTGACATGTTTATGTCATGTCACAGAGAAATAGAGGATTCTGACTGTAAGAAGTAATCCTGATGATATTTTTGGCGTAGACATGTGACAGATCTTGAAGATGATTACACTGGAGTATTCTTTGAAGCTGCAGAATTCATTTGTAGAGGAAAACTGTAAAGTCAAAGTGAACAGAGATTTGAGTCAGTGTGTGTATTATTTGGAAAGGAACTAAATTTGAGTGCAGGATAATTTAGAAGCATTGTTGCATGGGTACTTCTATCCCCTGCGACACCGTACCTGTACCGCATCCTGATGATGTCATCCTTTATAAAGTAAAATCAACGTAACCCCATACCCATGGTTCAGAAGGTTTTCATCCCTGTCGTACACATACTTGTACACACATCTGCACCCAGCTGTACACATGCAACATAGCTCAGAAGCTTTAGATCCAATAAACTTTTAGTGCAATTTTATTAATAGAGAATGTTATCCTGTGTCAATTCAAATGTGGATGCAGGAGGTGAGAAAATAGCCGAGGCATTCAAGGTAATTGTAGAGTGGCGTGTTTATTACAGTCAAAATGTAATTTTGGCATTATTGGTTGTGCCTTTATGTTAGCTACAGAATTTACTAAACCTTTTGGTTTTGCTGATGTTTAATGGTAATTTTGGTATCTTGGAATTTACAAGATCTCATCATTCATGTGTGGAAGCAAAGACGAACAGAGAACAGAGAGATAGATCAGGTGGTCTTTTGTCATTATCACAAAGATAGTGGCACATAATAATACATGAGATATTGAATGGTTCCCGTAGTTATGTAACTTGCAAACACAGGTAAAAGAACTAACTAAGCTTATGACACAGGACACGGAGGACATATGACTATGGGACACATTGACCAGAAACAAACACTGGGACAGGTTTAGGTTATATATATATTAAAAAAATTACAAATTACAAATACAAAAATGAAATATAGAAATAAAGAACCAAAATTTTTAGAGACTAGAACATTTACAAAATATTGGTACAACTAGTTACTATATCAATTATTATCAAACAAACAAGAAATTAGAATATTCAATACACATGTTATAAGATAGGTTTATAAGTTAAAAACCTAAAGTGCAGTTTTCTCATTTAGTCATTTGATGTCATCAAAATCAAAAGATATTACATAGATATTGAGTCATTGATACTATAGGTGGGAATGCTCATAGCAAATACAAAATAGGGTATATACTAAAACCGTAGATGGAAGAATCTCATAGCTCGTCACTTTCACTAGTCCTTCTCCATATCAGAATCATAAAAACCACCACCACTGCCATTTCTCTCTCCTCCATCTTCCTCCTCGTCCTCCTTTATATCCAATCCAAGATCTGCAATTGCTCGTCATTGTCACTAGTCCTTCTCCATGTCTGAATCATCAAAACCACCACCATTGCCATTGCTCTCTCCTCCATCTTCCTCCTCATCCTCCTCTATATCCAATCCAAGATCTGCATTTGCTGTTGTGAAGGATGACCCCTTAAGAGGATCACCATCACCAAAAGTGATCGGCTCTAGCACTGGTTCATTAAGATCCAAATTGGCTAATGCCAATTCAAGATTGTTGTTTAAACCCATAGAATTAGGAAACACATCTCACATTTTTGTCTTCATCAAGAAAAACTACTTTTTAAGAGTATAGGTTTTTTCTCTAGCTTGGTGTTGGACATGTCTATGGCATGTGTTTGGCACATGTCCTGTTTTAGGACACGTGCCAAACATGTGTCCTAGCATGTCACGTGCCCGACATGCGGGATATGGACACGGGCCCCCTATGGGATGTGTCCTGTTAGGTTTTCGGGAATGTGAATCACCATTTTTAGGGTCTTGTGGGAATTGAAGTCTATCATTTGTGCTAAAAGAAATTGAAGAGAGTATAATCATGAACAATAGTTCAATCATGTATGACACAACCTAAAAACCAAGCAGGACAAAAAATTGCCCACAGTTTTATGATTAATGCCTAAAAAATCACACATGTATACCTTATGCAATCCTTTAAAAAGTGGGCATTGATTTCAAAAGAATGGAAACTACCAAAAAAGCTCCATGCATGTAACGGTCCATGAAAGATCATAAACTACATGTGTGGGAATATGATTTCACTCTTGCAAACAACTAGCATGAACCAAGTACAACAACTAGAGGTTCCTTTGGAAGCCGTTACATGCGATGTAGAGAAAGTGTTCAAAACATCCTTAGAATCTCCACTTTGCATTTGATCAACAACTTGCCATATTCTGCAATCTCCCCATTGAATTGGTAGTGAACATTTGTGTGCTTGGGCAATGTGATATATGGAGGATCTTTGACATTGCTGCAATGTGATATATGGAGGATCTTTGCTAGAACAATGCCACTCTGACTGTCACACTCAACCACCATTGCGCTGTGATTTCGACTAACATATTTGCATAATCTTTACAGATAGATTGCCTCCTTACAAGCTTGAGTAATTGCCATGTACTTAGTTTCAGTCCCTGATAAGGCCACCAGTGACCATGGCTTGCTCATCCAACTTATTGCACCTCCAAATAGGCTAAACACATAGCCACTTGTGGATGGTGGCTATCATCATTTCCAGTCCAATTTGCATCAATGAACCCATGTAGTTCCATTGCTTGCCTTGCATTCACTTTTTGAAGCCGCTTCTTGCCTTGCATTCACTATTTGCAACCACTGCTTGCTATCTCACTTGGGTAGCAAATTGCATAGTTTGTTGTGTTACGTAGATACCTGTGAATCCTCTTAATTGTAATCCAATACTCCTTACCAACATTTGACATACTCCCACTGCATGGACAATGTCTGGTCTTGTGCATACCATTGCATGCATAAGACTCCAAACTGCACTAGGGTAGGGCACACATCATATCTTCTTTTTCATCATCATTCTTCAGACATATCCACTAGTGTTTTAAAAACTGGCGAACCAGAATCGAAATCGGCCGGTTTTACCGTTTTGATGGCCGACTGGTTCAAACCGGCTAATAAACTGGTTGGTTTTGTCATAAACTGACCGGTTCGGTCCCTAAAACCTAAAACCCCCTAAAAGCTAAAAGCTAAACCTAAAACTTAAGATCCCCTAAACCTTAATTCTAGTCTATAAGACACTCTCACTCCCCTCAAGTGCCTCACACCTCTCTTATTCATCATTTGGGAGCATTTAGATGATGAGTTAGAGGTCGAGTTCGAGTCCGAGTCAGAGACAAATGATGATGTTGAAGGCGAGGATGCTCATGAGTCATGCCATTTCTACTTCTACCACTAGTGGTGATTGATCGTTGATCATGTTGATCAATGAGATAGTGACTTGTAGTCTCGACTCTTGTTAATATGTTATTTGATGTTGTAGAGGCCATTTAGAGCCTCCTTGATTATGTATTTATGTTCTGATCTCTAGATATGTATTGCACTTGGTGTCGTTTTGATATGTTCATGAGCATACTCTGGATATGTTGTCTCTAATTGTCTCTAATGCTTTGGAAACATGATTAAAATCTTAAAAATAATTTTTTTCGTTAAAATTTAAATATTTTATGTATTTTTTAAAAGACCAGTTCATTGAAACCGATTCGACTAGATCATTACCGGCTCTGGTTGGACCCTCGACCAGTTCTGATGCCAGTTCCGGTTTTTAAAACTATGATATCCACCAACAACTTTCTTCTAACTAAAAAAAGGTATTTGAACCAACCTTCAATCCTACATCCAAAAATAACTATGTATGTCTTTAACATACTTTCTTTGACTTATCCAAATTCTCTAATCTCTGTAGTCTCGTATCACCTCAATGTCCAAACAATTTGTACTTCACCAAGATCCTTGATATCAAATTTTGAGGACAAATAATACTTCATCAATCTGATCAATCCCTTGTTGTCACCTATTAACAAAATATCATCCACATACAATATCAACACAACAAAATGAATAGACACTGGTTTGAAATAAACGTAGTGATCTACATCATGATGCACAAATCCTTGTCCCAAGACATACATATCCAAATTTTGATACTACTGTCTTGGTGATTTCTTTAATCCATATAATGACTTTATTAATAAGTACACCATTTCTTCTCTCCCTTCCACTTCGAATTTGTCAAGGTGCTCCATGCAGATCTCCTCATCAATATCTCCATGGAGAAAGACAGTTTTCATACATATCTATCTAATACATATCAAGATCATATGCAACTGTTATAGCTAACATCAACTTGATCAAAGTCATTTTGGCCACATCAGAGAAGGTTTCAATGTAGTCTTTACTATGACTTGGGAGAATCTTTTTTCCACCAATCAAGCCTTATATCTTTCCACATGTTCATTGTGCTTGTACTTCTTCTCATAGATCCACTTACAACCTATTATTTTCCTTCCTGTAGGAAATTTCTCTAATTACCATTTCTGGTAGTGTTGCAATGCCTTCATTTCTTTCTCCTTCGCAAGCTGCAAATGATAAGCCTCCTTGACTTCAAGAGCCTTTGTAATTGTTCTAGGATCTTCCCCTATTGTATTCAAGACAAGGTAATAATACCTATATGGTGAGAAATCATAATGGTTTGGGTGTCTTCTCACCGAAGTGGATCTTCTTAGTAGCACTACATGATATGGGTGTCCTTTCTTTCATGCATCTCTTTAGTGAGTTGATCGACAAGTTGATCTTCTACATGTTCATCTTCCTCCAATGTTCTAACTACCACTTGTTTAATTATATTTTCCACACTTTCATAGCTTGGATTGCTTCAAATCATCCTCTCAATGTGTACTTTCTTTAGTTCCAATTTCTCTGAAGATAACATTCCAACTATATTTACAGTGCCATTTAACATGGTTACATAACATGTGCACTTTCACACCATCTCCGTAATCGATGAATATGCATTCAATTGTCTTATTGTTGAGTTTCTTCCTTTTTTTCTTTGGCATGTACATAGATGGTTTGCAAGCAATCACACAAACATGGGCTACTAACAATTTCATTCCATTTGAGGCTCCCTCTAAAGTTCTATCACCAAGTGCTATTGTAATTGATCTATATTTTAGATAGCAAGCAATAGCCACTAGCTCTCACTAGAGGCATTTATCCAAGTTTGTTTCCATCCCCATGCTTCTAACCCACGCCATTAATGTTTTATTCATTCTCTCTAAACACTAATATGTTGTGGAGTGTATAGAGTAATCTTTTGTTGAGCCATCCCATGCCCTTGATAAAGTCTCTCAAACTCCTTCAAGTAGTGCTTGCCTCCATTATCACTTCTCAATGCCTTCAACTTTCTCCTTATTGGTGTGTACTGAGTAGTCTTTTGTCAAGCTATCCCATTCTCTCAATAGAGTCTCTCAAACTCTTTCAAGCATTATTAACCTCCATTATTGCTTCTCAATGCCTTAAACTTTTTCCTTGTTTGACTTTTGACATAAGCTATGGAATTCTCGAAGATGCCAAGTACTTTGGATTTCTTCTTCATGATGTACAACCATGTCTTCCTTGATAAGCCATCAATGAGGGTGGCAAAATAAAAAGAGCACCCTATAAAAACAACTTTTAAAGGCCCACAAAAATTAGTGTGTACAAAATCTAAAATTTCTTCAACTTTGTACAGGTTTAAGGCAAACATTACTCTATATTGCTTACCACAAACACAACTTTCACAACACTAAAAATAAGAAATGTTCATATTTTCTAGTCCTTAAACAATCCCTTTGGTGCTCATGTGTAGTAGGCTTTTTTGGATTAGATGCCCCTTCCATCGATGCCAAAGCATAACATTGTTCACTGAATGTTGCTTATTGCATTCATCAGTTTTCATTGCAATACTACTATGTATGACATGAGTGGTTGCATCCAATTTATATAGGGTTCTCATGACCTACCTTTGGCCACAATGAAGGAACCTTAGACCATTTTTCTCTTGTCATGTATGAAATGAACAATCACTCCCATATCAAACAAGAGAGAAGGTTTCTTGTAAAACCCAAGATATGAATCACATCAAAGATCCTTGTTATTCTTCCATATTTAAACCAACACCTTCACAACTAACAACCTAGTAGCTTCGATCAATGTCTCCCAATAAATTTTTTCCTCCATCATAGTCTTCATAATATGACAACCAATCTCTACAAAGCATTGGGGGAAATGAGGCTCCATAGTCTACTAACCAAGACTCATCATGTGTCAACAAGCACAAAGTTGTCATGTGCATATTACCTTCACTTTCATGTCCATTGGGCATTGCTATAGTAGGTTCATTC
>JASDQU010100415.1:40724-60572 GCA_032191745.1 Picea mariana
CCCCCCCACAATTGGAGCTCTCTAAATCCCAAAAATTGTGCGTAGCTTGATAAATCTGTCTTCAACTAAAGGTTTGGTGAATAATCAACAACTTGATCTTCGATTATGTAACATTCAAGAGAGATAATGTTCTCGTGAACCATCCACCTCAAATAGTGAGCATGGAGCTCAACATGCTTAATCTTATTGTGGGAAAAAGGATTGTCAACAACCTATATATCACTCTAGTTGTCATGATAGATTGTAGTCGAGGTTTGAATAGGAAGGCCAAGTTATCCCAAAAGTTGGTCAGTCCATATTGCTTTAGTACCTACTTAAACGATGCCACTATATTCTGCTTATGTAGTCTACAGAGAGACTACCTTTTGTTTCTTGCATGACCACACCAAAGGTCTAGTGCTATAGAGAAACACATAGCGAGAAGTGGATTTTTTATCATCATTATCGCCAACCCAGTCAGAGTTAGTGAAGCCGACCAACGAATCTCGACTGTGACAAATGCCAAAATGAGCAGTACTCTTGAGATAACAAACAATTCGTTTGACTGCTTTCCAGTGGATTTCTTTATGGTCCTGCATAAATCAAGAAACCACACTAACACCAAGGGAAATGTCAGGTCGACTATGAGTAAGATAAATAAGATTGCCGACCAATTGTTGATAGAGTGTAGCATCAACTACGAGTGTTTGACAAGCTTTGGTAAGATTTACTCCAAACTAAAAAGGAGTAGCACAAAGTTTGCAATCAACCATATTAAAACATTTCAACAGATCCGTCACATATTTAGATCGAGAAATGAAAAATCCATCACAAAGTGGTAATACTTGAAGACCTAAAAAATAATGCAGAGTATCAAGATTTTGTCATGTCAAAGGAGTCAACAAGATGTTTCTTCAATCTAAGGGTGAGATCATTATTATTGCCAGTAATAATTAAGTCATCTACATATACAACAACAATAAAGGTGTCTCCATTGGTATGGAGTACATAAAATTTGTGATCATATTCACAACGTTTGTAACCAACTCGAAGAAAGAAACTATCGATTTTTCCATACCAATCTTGGGGAGCCTGCTTCAAACCATAAAGTGACTTCTTGACTCAACAAACCAAATTTGAATTTGTCACAAAACTAGGTGGCTTTTACATGAAAATTTCTTTAGATATGTCTCCATGTAGAAAAGCACTCTTCACATCCATTTGATGGATTTTCCATCCAAAATGAGCAATAAGAGAAAGAATTAGTTGAATAGAGTTCATCTTTGCGACATGAGAAAATATTTCAGTGTAGTCAATGCCTTCTTGTTGAGAAAATACCTTCACAACGAGGCATGCTTTATGTCTCTCAAAAACACCTTCAAAGGTAAATTTGGTCCCGTAGACCCATCAACATTTTACAATGTTCTTTCCTTGTGGTCGAGGAACTAAGTCCCAAGTGTGATTCTTCGATAAAGAATCAATTTCTGTTTGCATAGCCTGCTCCCATTCAGGTCATCCTTCAACATTTGAGTAGGTAACATGATCGAAGGTTTCAAGTACACGAGTCATAAAGGAAATGTTGGCATGTTGCTTCTGACTTCAAGTTTGTCGTTTGCAGGAGGCATATCCAACATCAACTCCTTCAACTTCAATGGTCTTGACAACCCATCTAGGTAAACAAGAAACATGGGAACAAAGGTTCACTTCTATAGGTAGATCATAAGTCAGAGAGTCTTTAGTTGATGGACTAGTCGAAACAAAGGACGTCAGACCATTGGACTCAGAGGTCGACTGTCTAGTTGAAATAGGGAGGAAGTTCGATTGTCCAGTCAAAGGACTAAAACATGGAACATGAGTACCAATGTTAAAGACAACATCAAAGGGATCATCCTACAAGAATCTAGAGGATGCATTCAACAACTTGATGGTGGGATAATTCTCATCAAACCACACATTGCGTATGGAATTTTCTGTTTGACAGGATAAAATAGTTTATAGGCTTTCAACTCTTAAGATTATCCCATCATGATGCAAGCATGACTATTTGCATCCAATTTCTTTCTACAATCATCATGAATGTGAGCCCAAGAAACAAATCCAAACACACAGAGGTGGTCGATTGAATGCTTCTTCCCATACCATCGTTCAACTAAAGTAATCAAAGGAACAACTCGAGTCAAGTTGTGATTGAGTAGATAGTTTGCACAATACACCACTTCAGTCGAGAAGTGAGGGGGTAGGTATTTAGTATGCAAAAGACATCTATCCATTTCGACTAATGTTCGATTCTTGCATTTTACGACGCCCTTTTTCTAAGGTGTTTGATGCATTGACCACTTCCAGTCAATACCAGATCGAAGCAAGTATTCTTCAAAGGGTCAATTGACATACTCACCACTATTTTTTGATCTCAAGCATTTGATGGGTTGACCACATTGCTTTTCAACAAAGGCCCAAAACTCCTTGAACTTCTCAAAGACAAGGTTCTTATTTTTCAGGAAAAAGAGCCATGTAAAGCGAGATAAATCATCAATGAAAGTCAAAATGTACCTTGCACTTGCCAGTGAAGGTAGATTGATGCAACATACATCATTGTGAACCAATTCCAGTAGGTTCTGTGCTCTCCATGATTTTCTAGAGTTGAATTGTGCTCGATGATGTTTCCCAAATACATAACCCTTATAGACTCCTTTGGGGGGAAGCACTTTCAGAAAACCAACAATAATGTTCTAAGTTGCCAATGCCTGCAAACTTCATAAATTTTAAGTGTCAGAGTCACTCATGTCAAATTTGACTTCGCTCATTGGTGTGAGCAACAAGTGCAGTCGGTTCAGTGTCAGTCCGAGTTGTGCCATGAAACTTGTACAAACTATCCGTCAAGTTGAGAGCCCATTGACGACAATCAAATTTCCTTTCTTTAGATCATGAACATAGAACCAACCTAGCCAAAATTCCACAATATTACATGTCTATTTTAGCTAAGCAACATACAACATATTGGCACTTAGATTTGGCACATGATAAACGTCGATAATCTTTCCATGTCTATAAGCAACATCACCCTGATCAACAACGTCCATAGAAAAATCATCAACAACATAGATTTTCCTCTCCTTAGCTTCATCCAACCATGTGAACAAGGAGGCATACTTAGCCACGTGATGAGTACACCCAGATTCAACTACCCATTAGTTCTATGTTGAATGAGACAACAAGGCCTAAGAATTTCTAACTTGAAAGGTGAAATTATTAGTGAGTTGACATACAATGGACATGTAGTGTTCCCAAGGCCGAGCTCCGTTGTAAACCATGTTATGAAATGAATTGTAATTATGTTTTATAGGCTGGTGAGCCAAGTTTTTATAAGCTGGAGGCTTATGTGTTTGTTAGGCTAGGGAGCCTGAATGTTGAAGGCCAGGAGCCTGCTGTTGTATATGTAATCACGCAGAACAATTAATAAAATATAAACACCGCCATGTGCAGACCGACCACGATGAATGAGTGAAGGGGGACTAAGCATCCATAGAGAGGGCAAGGAATTAGGGGCTAGAAGGTGGGAAAAGGGGCTAAGTGTTGAGCCTAGGGGCTAAGTCTGGGAATACTATTTTAATATTATCCCAAAAGACATGTGCATTTTATGTTTTATCCTAAGTTTCTGGCAAGGGGAGAACATACAAGGGAGATGTGTGCTGGTGTAACACATGAAGTTTCATGGGTGACAAGTGTCAACCCTGACGCATGTGAATAAAACGGCCAGGGTGAGCCGTGAGAAGGGTTCCTTCCCCATTCTACCCGATTGTCTGAACGCGTACGGAGCCCTGGATAGTACTACCAACCCGACTCCTGCAGAGAAACTTCGTGCGTCCCTGTGATTCGAAAAGTCTGTGTCTGGCTCTGAGAAAACCGATGTGTATATTCCCTAAACGAGAAGCCTGCGTGGATTTGGGAAAGATTATGTGTTTGTTCTGGAAAGTTGGTACGCCCCTTCTCTGTTCTAAACTAGGGAGTCTGAATCAACCCCTACATGGACGAATCGTCACGCATCCCTGAGAATCCAGAGGGTGAGTCTATCCTGTGTTTCCAAATTGAGAAAATGGAAGTGTCCCGTCCCGGATAAGCCTGGTTATACTGTTGCACCTATCTGGAGCTGCCCTGGGGTGTTCGTGTCTGGATTCCCCTGGATTGTGGTGGACGTGTAGTGTTTGATCCTGTGTGGCTTGTTGGCCAGTTTGTACAACACTCTCTCCAGGTGAGAGAGGTGGTTGAAGTTGGAAGAACAAGTTGTTGGACCTGTGAGTGACTCCCTCCAAGTGAGAGAGTGCGCAGAGGAAGGAGAGAACTCCTGGAAGGAACCTTGTAGCTACCATAGAGCCTGGAGACTTTCGGTCCGACCTATTCCTGTAAACCAAGGCAAGGGAGATTAGCAGCCGAAGGACTGTCCATGTGACAGAGAAGGTGTATACTCCTGGGGTGGAACAAGCATGTGGGGAATGAGGGTCTGTGGGTAGTGAGCGTGGGAGGTTCCTTGGAGAGAATCCCTTCCTTGTGGTTGTGTGTTGTTTTCCCTGTAACCTCAGCCTAGCCTAGGATTCCTTGTCTTGGGGTGGAGCTTAGTCCCAGCTTGGGGGTGACCCACTGCTGAGCTGATGAGCAGTGTGGTCTAAGGCTGGGAGGTTAGTGGAAGGCCTGCACTTGGTTGGTGGATTCTACCACTGTTAAAAGATAAGTATCTGATTATGTTTTAATCATGTTTTGCATGACTCTACTGCTTATGTTATCATGATTTCTGTTGTGTATATGAATTAGTATGAAATGCTATTGATTGTTAATTATGGAAGTAACTCATATGAATACTCTGTGTAGAATGTGTTTATTTGTTTAAATGCATGGGATTTATAATACCTGTATGAGTTATGTGCAAAGTGGTGTTATAGTCTTCTTTTAATAGCGTTTAAACCTTGGTAGCCAGAAAAGGTACGCTACAGTTTGGTATCAAAGCCATGGTTTTGACACAGAGCCTAGATGGGCTAGTGGAGCGGTCTTTGGACCCAAAGTGTGAGGGAAATTGGGTCTGGAAGGCCAATTTCGGACCTTGGTTCGCCCCGAAGGGGCAAGGAGTTACTTGACGATTTTTTAAGCTCAGGAGGTTTAGCAACGTGTGAAACCACAGTTGGGATGGTCTATGGCCACGGGGAAATCGGTCTCCACACCAATAGCGTTAGAACCTTAGGATCTTCTCGGGAGGGAAGGTGGACCCTCGTGACCGTCGGATTTGGAGAGTATGCACAGGGTTTAAATCCCTTTTGAATCGCATAGGGGTGTGGGAATCGTGATGCGCGAACTCCCGAAAACTTCGAAATGCCGAAAAGATCTGTGCCATTGATCTGAGGAGGGAATCAGACCGCTGGATTCCATGCTTGGATTGGACGTGGGTGCATGAATGCATACCACGTGCCAGTGAGTCGAGAAGACAGGTGAGAGTGGTGGGACCTGATGACGTCATTAAAAGCGACGTGGACCCTCCTGAACGTACCACATGCCATGGTGGTGAAGGGTGACAGCTGTGCTGTGGGCTCGGAGAATAAAGCAATTCACAATTTCAGGGACTCGCGAGATAAGGGCATGGGAGCTCGACATTGAAACTCGTGAAGTCGCGAAGTAGTGGGAACGAGAAGAGAAAAGTCAACATCACTTCTCGGGGTTTCGTGAAAGGGAGGTACCAGGGTTGGATGCCACAACTCATGAAGGTGCGAGTAGCGAAGAGTGCTAGCACTTAGCCCTAGACTACGGTCATGCGTAGCAGACACTAGCGAGGAGAGAGCCATACCCTTGTCGCATCTCAGGTATCGGCGTTTAGAGGAATGAGTCGAAGGTTTTCGACTCACAAACTCATGAGATTGCAAGTTGCAAAAAGGGTTACTTGGGTTATGAATATTTAACTGTCGGATCTTCGTGGACCGAGATTCCGAAGTTCCGAAGTTCCGAAGTCCCGGAAATTGTAGAGCCAAACAAAGCTCAGAAAACTTTGTGAAGTTGAAACGTCTTTTGTTCTTGTTCATATTGGTTTATCAATGTTGTGGATTGTTCGTGAGGTTTTAATGGCCTGACAAACTTTGAATTGAATTGCACAGTGTGTGTGCAGAGTTCAATGAGAGTTAGGATTCTAGTTAACCAACGTCGAGTATGGAGTGGGAAAAGGTGCAAATTGCCTCCGAAACAAAGGACGAAAGGGTAGGAATGGATGTCAACCTGGGATTCGAAGGAACAAACTCTAATGGGCATGGAAAAGAGATGGATAAGGAAGAACATATGATGCAACTCATCGAAAGATTGCAGAAAGATGCCCAAGATCGCCTAGTTGATAGCCGAAAACTCCTGAAAATCAGGGATCGACAGGGTGAATTCAACTTAAAAATGTTGAAGAGCCTAGAAAGAATAGAAAAGAAATTGGAAAAAGGAAGTGACACAAGCAGATCAAGAAGTGTCAGAACCCCTGAGAGGAGAAGAAGATCGAGGAGTGGTAACAGACATTACCGTCTCTCCTCGAAGCATTCTAACAGGGAGACACACAGTAGTTCAAGCCCGTCCCCTACCAGAAAACATCGAAAATCTGGTAAGGAAGAATTGAAAGGGGAGATGAACAAGATTAAGCCTCACCATTCGATGGAGAACATAAGAAGGAGGAAGATGCTGAGACCCAGTTGCTTGGCATGAAGAAATACTTCCAACTGCAGAATTATTATGCCCATGCAGAAGGAAGAATTGCAATGTACCAACTGAAAGGAAAAGCATCCATGTTGTGGGATAAGTTTGTGTAGGTGCAGCACATCACAGAGAAAGAGTTCACTTGGAATGAATTTAAGAGGTATTTCGAGAAGAAATACCTGACTAAAAGATACTATGACAGAAAGATGAAGGAGTTCTTCGAACTCAAGTTGGGAAACATGACCATTGATGAGTATGAACAAAGTTTTCTGGAACTACTGAAGTATGTTCCATTCATCAAAGACGAGGCTGTCAAAATTTAGAGGTATCTGAGTGGATTACCACCTTCCATTGGTGACAAGATTCAGTCTGATGATCCTAAGACCATGGAAGAAACCATAAGAAGGGAGAAATGTCTATACAAACAACAAAGAGAAAAGCCTACCTTTCGGAAGGCTTGGGATGACCAGAAGAGGTTTAAGAAAGAACAGAGGCAGAAGGGAAACATGCCTCCCTTTTTCAGAAACAGTCCTTGGGGACAGTCATCTTTTAGAGAGCCCAGAAAAGTTGAAGGGAGTGAGCAGGTGCCAAGACCACCACCTATGGTGTGTTGGGGCTGTAAAGGGAATCATAGGTACAGAGACTGCCCCACAGAAAAGACAAAGCAAGAAATGTCCATACTGTTCAGCAAGCTAAAACAGTGGAGGATATGGGTAGCAGAATGCCGAGGATCTACGCAGCCCTGGACAACAAGCAAGCAGAATTTCAATCGCACATGATTGAAGTGGAAGGTATGATCAACAACCGACTACTTGTTATTTTAATTGATTTAGGGGCTAGCCATAGTTATGTAGATCCTAGAGTGGTGGAAAGTTTGCATCTAACGAGAAGCAAACATGAGAAGTCTTGGTTAGTGCAGTTGGCCAGAGGGACCAAGAGGAAGGTCACCGAATTGGTTAAGTCCCGTTCAGTGGACATGAAAGGAATGAGCACTAAGGCTAAATTGAACATTCTACCTTTAGGCTCATACGATTGCTTAATTGGGATGGACTGGTTGGACCAGCACCATGCCCTTCTGGATTGCTGTAACAAGAGGTTTACATGCCTGAACGAGGAGGGAAATCAGGTAACAGTCCAAGAAATTCCCAGAGCCATGGCTGTTAGGGAAATCTCAGCCATGCAGCTGAAGAAATGTTACCGGAAAGGCTGTCAATTATTTGCAGATCGGGTGGAAGAAGCAGCCCGAGAGGAAGTCTCGAATCTGGAAGACCATGAAGTACTCAAGAAATTCAAGGACTTATTTCGGGAGGTACCTGGACTATCTCCGAAGAGGGACATCGATTTTTCTATAAATTTGATGCCTGAAGCAGCTCCAGTTTCAAAGGCTCCTTATAGAATGAGTACACCAGAGATGAAAGAGTTGCAATTGCAGCTCAAAGAGCTACTAAAGAAAGTTTACATTCGCCCCAGTGTGTCACCTTGGGGAGCCCCGGTCCTATTCGTGAAGAAGAAAGATGGGACGATGAGACTGTGCATTGATTTTCGACAGTTGAATAAGGTCACTGTCAAGAACAAGTATCCTCTGCCAAGGATTGATGATCTTTTTGATCAGTTGAAGGATGCAAAAATATTTTCAAAAATAGACCTCAGATCTGGATACCACCAAGTGAGAATAAAGGATGAGGACATCAGCAAGACCGCCTTTAGAACAAGGTACGGTTATTATGAGTTCACGGTGGTGCCGTTTGGGCTATCCAACGCGCCTACTGTTTTCTTGTGCTTAATGAATGGAGTGTTCATAAGTTATTTGGACAAGTTTGTCATAGTCTTCCTAGATGATATCTTGGTGTATTCCAAGACAGAGGAAGAACATGAACAACACCTGAGAATGGTGCTATAGGTGTTGAGAGAACACCAACTGTACGCAAAACTGAGCAAGTGCTCATTTTACCAAAGGTAGATCCATTACTTGGGACACATTATATCTGAAGAAGGGATTGCTGTGGATCCTGAAAAGGTAGAGGCCATTCAAGAATGGCCAGCGCCAAGGAATGTGGCAGAAGTTAGATCTTTTATGGGTCTGGAAGGCTACTATAGGAGTTTTATAGCCGGATTCTCAAAGATAGCTCATTCTATCACTTCCTTGCAAAGGAAGGAGAAGAAGTTCCAGTGGACTAAAGAATGTGAGAGCAGCTTCCAGCGATTGAAGCAGCTGCTAACTAGTGCTATGATCCTGAAGATTGCAGATCCAAACAAGGATTACGTAGTGTGCATAGATGCATGTAACAAGGGGCTGGGAGGAGTTCTCAGCCAAGAGGGATTTGTAATTTTTTATGAGTCCCGAAAGATGAAAGAGCATGAAAGGAATTATGCCACTCATGATTTAGAGCTAGCAGCAATCGTCCACACCTTGAGGAAATGGAGACATTATCTCATGGGAAGGAGATTCGAATTAAGAACATACCACAACGGTCTGAAGTATTTATTTGATCAGCCGACCTTAAATGCCAGGCAAATCAGATGGCTGGAGTTTCTGTGTGAATATGATTTCGATATCAAGCATATCAAAGGGAAAGAAAATAAGGTGGCTGATGCACTCAACAGAAAAGTGCACGTATTACATGCTACAGCCATTAGCATGTACCAGACTGAGATGAAAGACATAATTTTGGAAGCTGCAAGTACTGACTTGCAGTACAAAAGTCTTGTAGCAAAGCTACAATAGCGTGAGAGGCCACAGACCAAGGAAATTTACACCTTGGGAACTGATGGTCTACTTCTGTATAAAAATTGAGTGTATGTGCCCAATGTCCGAGAATTGAAGCTGGCAATTCTAAAGGAGATGCATAACGTGGCTTATGCTGGACATCCTGGTTATCAGAAGACTATGGAAGCAGTCAAAAGCCATTATTTTTGGCCGGGTTTGAAGAAAGAAATCGCTGAATACATCACCAGATGTATGCAGTGCCAGAAGGTTAAGGCTGAGCATATGCACCCAGCAGGGTTGCTGCAGCCTTTACCTATTTCTGAATGGAAATGGGACGTGGTAACAATGGATTTTATCACATGATTGCCCAGAACAAGCAAGCATCATGATTCAATCATGGTGGTGGTGGACAAGCTTACTAAAGTTGCCCATTTTATTCCACTGAAAACCACCCACAAAGCAGCTGATGTTGCTGATATATTTTTAAAAGAAGTTGCACTCTTGCACGGAATTCCTTAGACAATTGTGTCTGATAGGGACCCAAAATTCACTTCAAATTTCAGGAAAGGACTGTTCAAAGGATTCAGAATGAATCTGAACTTTAGTACAACGTATCATCCCGAGTCTGATGGTCAGACGGAGAGGGTGAACAGGGTAATAGAAGACATACTAAGAATGTATGTGATGGATAAACCATCAAGGTGGGAAGATTACCTGCATTTGGTAGAATTTGCCTATAATAATGGGTACCATGCATCATTGAAGATGAGCCCATTCCAAGCACTTTATGGAAGAAAGTGCAACACTCCAGTGAGCTGGGATAATCCAGCTGACAGAGCAGTAGTTGGGCCTGAGTTGCTCAAAGAGATGGAAGATCAAATGATAAAAATTAAATGGAATCTGAAAGCTGCCCAGGATAGGCAGAAAAGTTACGCTGATAGTAACATAAACCATAGAGAATTCAAAGTGGGTGACCATGTTTTCCTGAAAGTGAAAACTAACAGAAGTTCCCTGAGGTTGGGAAGTTGCGCCAAATTAGTAGCAAGATTTTGTGGGCCATTTGAGATCTTGGAAAGGATTGGGCCAGTTGCATACATGCTTGCACTACCTGCATCTATGACTGTGCATAATGTGTTTCATGTTTCACTGCTTAAGAAATATGTACTTGATGCTAATCATGTTATCGATTGGGATGTGATTCAGGTGGAACCAGAAGGTGTCCTGCAAGTGCCTCCTGTGCGCATATTGGATAGGAAAAGCAAACAACTCCAAAATTGAGCCATAGAGATTGTAAGGGTCCAGTGGACCTGGTACGGTCCTGAGGACGCGACATGGGAGCACGCAGATGTTATGCGGGCAGAGTACCCGCATCTTTTTGAATTTTTTTTAAAAAGCTTGCAGATGCTGTGTAAAGTTGCATTGAGGACAGTGCAAAAATAAGGGGAGGGGGATTGTAGTGTCCCCAAGGCCGAGCCCCATTGTAAACCATGTTCTGAAATGAATTGTAATTATGTTTTATAGGCTGGTGAGCCAAGTTTTTATAAGTTGGAGGCTTATGTGTTTGTTAGGACAGGGAGCCTGAGTGTTGAAGGCCAGGAGCTTGCTGTTGTATATGTAATCACGCATAACAATTAATAAAATATAAACACCGCCATGTGCAGACTGACCACGATGAATGAGTGAAGGGGGACTAAGCATCCATAGAGAGGGCAAGGAATTAGGGGCTGGAAGGTGGGAAAAGGGGCTAAGTGTTGAGCCTAGGGGCTAAGCTTGGGAATAATATTTTAATATTATCCCAAAAGACATGTGCATTATGTTTTATCCTAAGTTTCTGGCAAGGGGAGAACATACAAGGGAGATGAGTGCTGGTGGAATGCATGCAATTTCATGGGTGACAAGTTTCAACCCTGATGCATGCGAATAAAATGGCCAGGGTGAGCCGTGAGAAGGGTTCCTCCCCCATTCTACCCGATTGTCTGAATGCGTACGGAGCCCTGGATAGTACTACCAACCCGACTCCTGCAGAGAACTTTCGTGCGTCCCTATGATTCGAAAAGTCTGTGTCTGGCTTTGAGAAAATCAATGTGTATATTCCCTGAATGAGAAGCCTGCGTGGATTTAGGAAAGAGTCTGTGTTTGTTCGGGAAAGTTGGTACGCCCCTTCTCTGTTCTAAACCGGGGAGTCTGAATCGACCCCTACGTGGACGAGTTGTCACGCATCCTTGAGAATCCAGAGGGTGAGTCTATCCTGTGTTGCCAAATTGAGAAAACGGAAGTGTCCCGTCCCTGCTAAGCCTGGTTATACTGTTGCACCTGTCTGGAGCTGCCCTGGGGTGTTCGTGTCTGGATTCCCGTGGATTGTGGTGGACGTGTAGTGTTTGATCCTGTGTGGCTTGTTGGCCAGTTTTTACAACACTCTCTCCAGGTGAGAGAGACGGTTGAAGTTGGAAGAAAAGGTTGTTGGACCTGTGATCGACTCCCTCCAAGTGACAGAGTGCGCAGCGGAAGGAGAGAACTCTTGGAAGGAACCTTGTAGCTGCCATAGAGCCCAGAGACTTTCGGTCCGACCTGTTCCTGTAACCCAAGGCAAGGGAGATTAGCAACTGAAGGACTGTCTAGGTGACAAAGAAGGTGTATACTCTTGGGGTGGAACAGGCATGTGGGGAATGAGGGTCTGTGGGCAGTGAGCGTGGGAGGTTCCTTGGAGAGAATCCCTTCCTTGTGGTTGTGTGTTGTTTTCCCTGTAACCTCAGCCTAGCCTAGGATTCCTTGTCTTGGGGTGGAGCTTAGTCCCAGCTCGAGGGTGACCCATTGTTGAGCTGATGAGCAGTGTGGTCTAAGGTTGGGAGGTTCGTGGAAGGCCTGCACTTGGTTGGTGGATTCTACCACTGTTAAAAGATAAGTATCTGATTATGTTTTAATCATGTTTTGCATGACTCTACTGCTTATGTTATCATGATTTCCGCTGTGTATATGAATTAATATGAAATGCTATTGATTGTTAATTATGGTAGTAACTCATATGAATACTCTGTGTAGAATGTGTTTATTTGTTTAAATGCATGGGATTTATAATACCTGTATGAGTTATGTGCAAAGTGGTGTTATAGTATTCTTTTAATAACATTTAAACCTTGGTAGCCAGAAAAGGTACGCTACAGGACACATCTCCTTCAAGGAATTTAACCTTCTCCTTTAAGTTGTCTCACTTCTTGTAACACACTTTCTCCACTTGTCTAGTCTTTCCACAATACTGACATGTCTTCTTCTTTCGACTTCGTTGTGGTGCATATGCTTGTCTCTAATTTTTTTAGTCACGGTATGTAGGTTTCTGTGTAGAGGCATCGAACCATACTCTATTCCTGGGATCCATCTTACGCTTTCCCTTGAGCAAGTGGGCTTGGTGTTTCTCACCAAGCTTGCCTTCTTCAAGCAATCTACGATGATCAGTAATCAAAATATCATGGAAATCTTCAAAGGTGTAATCCTTACCATCTTCCTTGTGTGCTTGACAGTTGGTGTAGAAAGTTGACACAAACACATCGAATGGTGTTCTCAAGTTCATTAGGACCAACTCGATGAGTTTTCCATCCTTCTTTTAACAATTTTTTCCACATTTCCCCAATTTCAACTGGAGTTCTTTGACACACACCAAATAGTCCTCCATTCTCTCAAAAGAATGAGGATTGAGAGATATCAACTCTTTCTCCAATTGCATGATGTGGCTCTCATAGACTTGGTTGAACAATGACTGTAACTTCTTCTAGACTCGATGAGGCCAATCGATTCCACTGAGGTGAAATCATATCTCCTACTAGGTGTAGGTCGTAATGAATCTGAAAACTTCATTCTTCTTTCCATCAACAACAAACTTTGCCTGGTTGTCCGTTGGATCTGGAATCACAACCTTCGTATACTACTAGAGTCCTTTGGTCTTTAGTAGGGTTTCCATATCTAGTGCCCATACTGCATAATTTGATCCATTTAAAACAATAGGATCAATCTTCGAAGCCATCTTTGATATCTAGACAAAAACTGGCATGCTTCAATAAGTTCCAATTAGCAAACCATCGGCCCAGAGTCAATCACACAACAAATCTGATGCAACAAGGTTTGTATATAATAGGTCGATGTTTTAAACCATCGACTCTGATACCATGTTGGAGAATAGGATGGAACAAAACATGAAACATAAAAGACAGTATTGTAGATAATCGAAGAGGAACAAAAAATTTCAAAGACAAAGGGTGGTGTCTAAAGACACCATTATGACACTTAAGCAAGGTGCACTATGATTAGAACATCACATTGCATATTGGACCTTGATCACCCGATCGCCACGATGAAAATGACCAAATGAGTTTTCTTTTTATAACCTCAAGATCTAACTAATTTCCATAGAATCCATACTATCTTGTCCACATGTAACCATTGGCTGTTAGAGTTGACTCCACCAAATCCACTCTATTGAGTCATCTCAACAAGGTTGCTCGACTCAACCACCTACATGTCCAACTTGTAGTTGATTGCTGTGCTGGTCAATCCACCACCCGACTATCTTCGACTGTTGGTCGACTGTCCGACCAACAGGCACATCGACTAATCGATCGACTAGTGTAGTGTGCTGGTCGATCGCCCGACCGACTGTATCCAAATGTAGGTTGACCTCTCGACTGACTAAACCCAAGATATGTGTGATGAACCATCAATGCTTGATGTTCCAACACTTCATTATACAAATATATAGTTTATGACACATGTTTAGGATATGTGAAGCTACATAGTTAAGTTAAATATGGTTATAACTTGCATCAATTGTTGGGAGCATGCATAAAACAAACTACAACGTCCACACAACAAAATAATCTCTCACCTATCACATGGCCATCCCATCCATTAGCATGACCAAAACACTATAGGGCACCTCTCTTTCACGCATGTTGATTTTTTTTTATGTTTTGATGTTTTCTGAGGATACAAAATTAAGGTCTTGTGACATAGTGTTTATGAGTATTCCATCTCTAAATCACTCTACCATGCTTTGAGGCAAGCATATGCACATGTTGTAGTACAAATTAGAATAATATTTCATTGCTTTTGGGGATTATAAACATTTTTTTTTCTCCCTTGTCCCAGGTGCCAATAAATAAATAAGAACATTTATTAGTTCTACTTACCTTTGCTTAACCCCACAAAGTTTGGTATCAACCTCCTAGACTAAGGTTACGTATAATTACCAATGACATCTTCGATGATGGACATTTGTCACATGTAATGTAAGGTCACTAGCTAGGTGGGAAATAGAGGCCTATAGAAGCAGGTGCACTGACTTGCGAATGCAATTCACATCATATTTCTCATAACTTTGAATAATGATATCATTTCATCCCATCAATATGTATTCCATGATCGATGAACCAATAGAGTCTCTTTAGCGTAGGCAGTGGTGGATATGAAAATATCATGGTTTCCATTCGATTGAATGACTTTCAAATCAAAAAAATGGTTGACAATAGTCATGAACATTAGTATTTAATATGGATGTTTTCACCTTTGTTTTATTTTCCCTTCTCTATTTGATGACATCTCACTTTCATCATGCGAGGTGGAAGGGAAGATATAGTTGCTCAAGAAATGCACAATTCTTCTCTAAGGTTGATATATTCCTCTCCCTAGACTGCTTTCTCTCCCCTACTAGTCCAGTTGGTTGAGAAGAGTTCGCTTGGTGGTCGAGGAGTTTTTTGGCTCTCCTTCGATTAGGATACATCATGCTATGCTTATATAGAGTACAAATTCCAATCTAATGAATCTAATTCAAGGTTGGTTCCTCTACGCTAGCCAGGTTAATCAAACCATTTGAGGGATACCGTTTGAATGAACAATGAGAGGTTTCATATTGGTTTTACCCCCCCAAAGGGAGGACATAAGCTCTCAAAGGAATATATGGATTAGAAAAGTAATATATACATTAGAAATAATGTTTTCAAAGCTTTTAGTTCAAATAGCTTAGCTACTCTTTAAGGTATGAATTTGGATCAATGACTGGATCTACTTTTATCCTGGCATGCTTGAAATAGTCAAACTAATAGGTGTGAAATTAGACCAAGATAAAGTTCTAGGACTGAAATGAATTTTGGAATTAGCTCAGCTATCCCTTGTCCTAGGTGCCAATTATTAAATAAGAACATTTATTAGTTCTACTTATCCTTGCTTAACCCTAACAAGTGTGGTATTAACCTCCTAATATTTGATTAAGGTTACACATAATTATTGGTGACATCTCCAATGGTGGACACTTGTCATGTGTAATGTAAGGTCACCAGCTAGGTGGGAAACATAGGAACACAGAAACAAGTGCATTGACTCGTGCATGCTATTCACATCATATTTGTCATAGTAGTGTCTAATGATACCATAGTAGCCCATAAATATATATTCCATGATTGATGAATTGTCAAAGTCTCTTTAGTGCAGGCAGTGGTGCATACACAAATATCGTGGCTTCCATTCAGTCGAATGGATTTCAAATCGACAAAAAGGTTGAGAAAAGTCACGAATGGTTATATTTTGTATAGTTCATTTCACTTTCATTTTATATTCTCTTCTCTACTTAATGATATCCCAAATTTGCAATATTAAATTTTCAGCACTTGCCAACTTGAATTGTTTAATTGTTTTTTTAGGACTCTTATTTATAAACACTCCACAATGTTCTCTTGATTTTATGATTGCAAATAGAGTAATAAGAATCATGAAGAATAATAAGGTTTTATGTTAGCACTATGGTACACAAATTTTCCATAACATACCCTAGTTTTGTCTAAATTATAACATCGGGTCTTTTTAATCTTCCCCAATAATGCAGATTATGCATTGCACTCCTTGCTTTTAGTCGTGAATGAAATTCATTCTCTTGCAAGTGCCCTTTTTTTTTTTCAATAAAGGAAAAAAACTTATATTGGTAAATATAATATTTCTGTTCCAGATTTACATATAAATCTGCCCCTTGAGACAATCAATTTGACTTAAACAAAAAACTGTTCACTCCTTAACTTTCACAATTTACATTCAACACAAAAAGACAATTTACTGCTTAATAGATTCAACATAGATATAGCTGCCACCTTTCCTATGAAATATAGTTCAAGATCAGAAATGCATGTTGAAATATTTACCAATTTCACTTTTCAGATTTCAAAATTCAAATATTTCATAATTGCCTATGTGTCCATCATGATCTTCAACAAAAAATATTCCATCTTCTTCTAAGAGAAGGGCTTCTTTCGAGAGCTCATCCACTTCCTTATTATATAACCTGTATATATGTTGAGTCTTTATCTGGACAAAATTGCTGCTCAACGCTCAAATTCTTGACATCCAAGGCTGAAGAGAGATCACCTGAAGATTATTATCATTAGTGAATCAATCTATAATAATCTTTGAATCTCCTACTAACTGTATTCTATTTATATTTTTGTAGCATGCAAAATAAAGAATGCACCAGAGAGCAAGTAATTCCCCTTTGTATTAGTACCATTTCCATATGACATATTCAATCTGAAAGTTCCTAGTAAGGGACATTTAATGACAGCACCAACCCCACATTTTGCTCCTCTTTCTTGTGAGGCTCCATAAAAAAATCCAACTATCAATTCCCAGTCTAGTAAAGGTGGCCTATCAATTCTACTTCCCTTATATACCTTATGTGTATAAGTTTCTCCCATATCTTGAAGTATACTGTTGCACACTCTAGACCTGTTAGGCAGTTGATTTTCGAAAATTACTAGATTCCTTTGTTTCCATATCTCCCAACATATAACACTTGGTAACTCCTTGGAATTATCCTTATTTTTATCCAGTTAATGTAACAGTCTGCTACCTATCTCCCTTCCCAATTATCTTTACACTTTAATTGATTTAGTATATTGTACCAAATATCTTTGGTAAAAGAACAATCCACAAAGAGGTGTTTTGCATTTTCCCCTTCAACCCCACATAGTACACAAATACTAGGTCCTACAAAACCTCTTCTTACCAGACTATCCCATGTAAGTATTTTCTGTTCAAACATCAACCAAGCAAAAAGATTGATTTTTAGTGGAATCTGCCATTGCCAAAGATCAGTATACCAGAAATTTGAAATTACCCCCCCCTCCATAAAAAAATGCACTTCATATGCCTGTTTTGCATTTACCTGACCCCTCTTAGTACCCCAAGACCACAACAGGTAATCTTTTTCAATATTTAAATCAATTCCCCAGCCTATTAATCCCTTCACATTGTTATTCCACTCCACTAGTTGTTCACCTTCCAAGCCTAAAGACTCAACCTCTTTCCAGGTTGTTTGTCTCAAACCTTCCTGATGCATTTCTCTTGCTTGTGCTAGATACTCAATGCCCTAAACCTTCAAGGATTGTATTAGATTCTTTGTCAAGTTGTAATACCTATGTGCCCCAACCATTGGATCTGATCCTATTCTAATATCTTCCCCATTGCCCGGTTTCCAAGCCAACCAATCTGCCACTATGTTATATGACGAAGTGAGAGCTCTCCAGATTTTTGAGATTCCAAGCCAGTTTTTCATTCCTTCCCTAAACCAATCCTCCACCAATTTCTTTCTGAGATATTTCTTAAGTATTACCTCATGCCAGAGCCCAGGCACCATTAATCCCCTCAAACTTTTTGCTGCTAATGCTTTCCCAAAAATAAAAATATTTTTGATTCCCCACCCACCCACCTTCTTTGGTTTGGCTAACTTTTTCCAACTAATCAGATGTACTCATTTTAACTTATTCCCCGTCCACATAACGCTGAACATTCTTCTTCTAATATTATTTAGAGTACCTTTTGGAATTTTACCTAAAGATAACCAATACATTGAAATACTTACTTTCCCCTCCTAGACTTAGCCACATGTGGCTCCAATTTGAAATTCTAGCATCAAATTTCTTTTCCAACCATCTCTAATGTGATTTAGTATAACAATTTGACTTGAGATAACACCCAAAATATTTAAAACCTGTTTCAACTGATTTAATTTTGATTTAATTTCAAAAGGCAACCATTCCTTTAGTTCAACAATTGCCTTTGTGATACCCATGCTATAAAGTTCATTATTTATGTCAGAATCACTATTCTTCATTTTTATTATTTTCTCACGATTCTTTCAATTCATCACTCATATCTACCTCACTAACCTTTATTACACCCTCTTAGAAATATGTTTGTTATTCTTCATATTTATTATTTTATTATTTATAATATTTATTTATAATATGTTTATGAGCAGCACAAAAGGCTTTCAATTTTCGCATATTTATTCCTACCAACTAGGACCAACAAAAGAGTAAGGAATCTCATTGATTGAAATTGGCACCATGTATTCGTGTATGGCTGTAAGATAGAGCTCGCATACATTATTATTTTTTTTTGTTTATATGTCATGTTATTTTTTTTTTTGATTTTTAATTGTTTTCTAAGGAATTATAAAATAGTGTTTCTTTTGTACATTAACTTGTTAAGTGGTGGTGGGAAATCATGCTTAAAGCCAATGCCAAATAGAACCGAAAACTGTATTTATTGTTAGAAAATTCATATCAAACTAAAAGAAATATATTTAATTTTAAAGATAATTAAAAAGATTTAAATTACTAATTGGATAATTATGCTCATAGTGATAGTGATATACTTGAATAGACAAATCCAACCTGATAATCAAGCACTTGTTAGTGCATGGCTAAATGATTCATTCGTACTATGACTTTGACAAAACTTTGAATAAATTTTGTATTAAGTTATTATATTTTTATTATAAGATTAAATAAGTGACAAAACTTTGAATAAAATTTGTATTAAGTTATTATATTTTTATTGTAAGATTAAATAAATGACAAAATTTTGTATTTAGTTATTATATTTTTATTATAAGATTAAATATTTTTTAAAATTGTATTTCTTAAAATATTATTTTAAATAAGAAATAAAAAACATTATATTTTACCAATTTTGTTTTATTTGTATATAGTTATTATTAGTTGAACTTACCATCCATCCCAAGTGCCTTATGGACACTTCAAAAATTGAAATAAACTATTTTATTGCAATGTTATTAAGAAATTGTGGAACAATTATTTATGATTGGAAAATAAAGAAAATATAAAAATTATTAAATATTTAATCTATTTTATACATAATTTTTTTTTATTAAGCATTTTATTTTAAAAAAAAAAATTGATATTTACAAATTGATTTTGAATTATTTTTCAAATTATTGAAATTTACAAATTTCTTTTTAACTGTTTTAAGCATTGAAAATAGAGAAAATAAACTTTATTTGAATTAAGTTATTTAAAAACAAATTCTCTCAATGAAATATCTAGGAATGAAAATCACATTTAGTTAAACCTCAACTTAATATTTTTTATTTTATTGAACCAACTCTTGAGCTAAATATTAAT
>JASDQU010100415.1:81202-100017 GCA_032191745.1 Picea mariana
AAGTTGACTTCATATGTAATCAAAGAAGTGATAAAGTGTCGGAGATCGAATCTGGACATGACCACGACCTTGCCTCTGTTGCGAAGAGTGGCGCAACAGATGCCCATTATGCCATATATGTGAAAGAATGGCATCAGCCCCAACGTGGTAAAACTTCCTACAAGAGATTCATGGATATCAAACAAGGTAGAGCATAGATTTGCAATCAGATTTCTGTGAGTGAGCATGACACCCTTTGAGGCTCCTGTGGTGCCCGAGGAATAAGGGAGTGCACACAGATCATCCTGACAAATTTGTACAGAAGGGGCTGTGGCCTGATAACTTCTCTCAAAAAATTCCTGCAATGGTATTGTACTCATGACATGCTCATTATCTGCAATAATAACGGGCAGATTCGCGTTTCTTACCTTCTCATAAGCAGACCCAACTGTTACAACCATCCTTGCTGCGGAATCCTGGATCTGTTTTTCAACTTCAGTGATATGTGCAGAAGGATTTGCACCAGAAAACACTGCCCCGGCCAACATTATTCCCAGCACAATAATGGGGTACTCTGCCATATTTGGAAGCATAACGAATACTACATCGCCCTTTTGAATGCCTTTGTCAACGAGGCCAGCTGCAACATTCCTCGTGAGCGAAATCACCTGACCATAGTTGTACTCCTTGCCCGTGGAGGCCTCCACCAGAGCCACCTTATCACTGTATTTCTCTGCACCGTCCAGCACAAATTGGGGAAGGCTTATATTCTCGGGAACAGATACTGCAGGAAAAGGGCTGCGGAAAATGAATTCATCTTCTTTGCATACTGCTGCAATTCGGCCTTCCATGGTAATGTTCAGCTGAAGCAAAACCTGAAACAAACAACTAAGTGTGTGGATGGCTCCTATATGAATGTATGTGTAAGCCTGATCAGGCTTTTAAAGGCGTATACACAACTGTGGTAGATCAGACACTGCATTATTCCCTTCACCTACATAGAATTCACGGCTTCAGCATGAATGCTCCACGCCCGATATATGTATTTCTAACTATATAGAAAGTGGAGTCGTGAATGGTGGAAAACAAGAGATGAATGGTTGGAAAATGGGGTAAAGAAATATGCAACGGCCAGGAATGATTGACAGTGAACCGTTGGGTCATGTATTCCTTCTGACTGAACTCACTTTTTTTTTCCAACCTCATTATTATATTTAGCTCGCTTTAACAAATGATAATATTGGCAGTACTAAACTACCTCGGGAAAGAAACGACTTGCAGTTCATTTTTTTTTTCAACCTCATTTTTATTTTAGCCAACTTTAACAAAGGATAGTATTGACGGTACTAATTTACTTGTTTTTAATTTTTTTTTTTCACTTTTAGTCCACTTTAACAAACGATAATATTTAACAAACGATAATATTCTTGTTTTATTTTTTTAACTTCATTTTTATCATTTTTATATTTAGTATGTTTTAATAAATGATGATATCGACAGTCATCGATGATTTTAGGGTTAAATTTAGTAAATGGGTTAATTTTTTATGTTTTTTCCAAAAAATGATTATAAAATTATTTTACTTTAAAAATTTTAATTTTTTTTTTTATAAAAATTATATAAAATCTTATAAAATTATAGTAAAATATTTCACATTTTTCATATTAAAAGGATTAGTAAGATTAACCCATGTTTCTACATTTTAATATAAATTTCTATCCTTGAAATTATTCTTATGAGAAGTGTACAATACCTTATATTTTTAAACTTTGGAAACAAATAAAAAGTAAACTATTGAAAAGTAAAAGGTAAAATTTACCTCAGGGAAGAAACAACTTGCAGTGTGGCTGAGATCGTTCAATTTTTTTTTTATAATTTTTTTCAACCCCATTTTTAAACTTTGCAAATAAATAAAAGGCAAACTATTGGCAGTGTACAATGCCTTATGTTTTTGAACTTTGCAAATGAGTAAAAGGTAAAATTTACCTCAGGGAAGAAACAACTTGCAGTGTGACTGAGATCGTTCACTTTTTTTTTATATTTTTTTCAACCCCAGTTTTAGGTCACTTTAACAAATGATATTATTGGCAGTGTACAATGCCTATAAGGTCTTTGAACTTTGCGAATGAAGTAAAAGGTTAAGGTCTTTGAACTTTGCGAATGAAGTAAAAGGTAAAATTTACTTCATGGAAAAAAATGGAGAAGTTGAGAAAAATAAAATTTTAAAGTTATTTTTGAAAATAATTAAATAGATAATAATATTATATGATTTTTTTTTTTTTTAAGTTTTATTAAGGATGATTTTTTTTAGTAAATAATATATCCCCTCATAAATATATTATATATAATTTGAAATCACTAAAAATATATACGTTTTAAGTTGGAATTTGAACATGAAGGAGGAGGATAATAACTTTTCTTTACAACTTGAATTATATCTAATAGACTTTTATCAAGGATAATTGCCAATAACAAAAAAACCAATTAATATTAATGGATGTAAGTTGATTCCCTCCTTCATTTTATACGAGTGGTGCTCCCTTTTTACTTTTGCAACTATACTTTTAATGGGTTTTAAAATCATACAACATTCAACAATTTATACAAGTATATTTAAAATGTAAATATATCCATATTGATAACCATGGGTGCTTGAAAGTGAACAACATGTGATTTAAGAAGAAAATCCATTAATATTTTACTTCAAATATGGATATTCAATGTATGACAATTATCAATATGACAATTATTAATTGGTGAAGTGAAAACTAAGCAACATTTCAACGAAATAATTGAAAGAGAACAAACTAGTGAACTGGATAAATCATATATATTTAAATAAGTTACCAAAAATTAAAATGAGAATGACAACTCACTTTAAAGCTCAACCAATGCATCTTCCATAACCAAAGCAAGTTTGAAATCTAAACATAGACTTTGTGTTAAGTCCCTAGACTTTGCACCATTTCATTGCTATTATTATATTATTGTTATTATTATAGGTCATGTTAGGATATTTAGACACTTAGGAGTTAGTTAAGATCTACTTGGTCTAATGTGTCGTTACGTAAAAGTGTGTGTCTTTAGTACGCGTTTGTATGCATTTGTAGTTAGGAAATCAGATAGTCACGATATGTTCCCGACATAGAGTGATCCAACGGTTCATACTCTCCTCAATCTTAACGACTACATTGATCCGTGGCTTAACACCCGATTGGTCCATGATCTCTATTTAAAGAGCATGGAGGGTCATTTGCCGATGATCGATTGTGAGAAAATCTATTGTAAAATCTCTTTATAATCTTTTTCTTTTGCATTAATAAATTGCTCCAAGTGGCCACGTTGGCCGGGGCCGTGGATGTTTCCCTGTAGGGTTTTGCCACGTCAGAATATCAGTGCGTTGATCTTTGATTTAGTTGTGTGAGTGGTTACTGAAGGTGCTCATCCTCTGTTGGAATACATGTGTTGTCAAACAGGTTGACTATGATCATTATTTGTAGATGTACCATTTATCTCTTATATATACCAAGGAGATCTAGTTTTATAGATCATCAATAATTATTTGTAGACATGTATAAGGTGTAAAGGAGATTTCCCCTAGAAGTGACATTTCTATTGATTAACATTTTATCATTCTCAATGCGTGGCATTACTTTTTCTTTCTATTTTTATGCTATTTGGCATATTTGGTCCATAACACGGAAAAATTGTAGGGGATAGATTTTTCCCATGAGCTAATTTTCCATGTTTTTTTTTCCAAAAAAAGATTCGTTAATTTCCATTTTTTCTAAAAATAATTTGTCCAAATTCTATATAATAAAAATATTTCACTCTAAAAATTGCCAATTTTTTTTAGAAACTATATAGAACTTTTAGAATTTTGGATATTTTTACAAGAATATCACCAAACGTTTTATATTTGGCATTTCAATAATAGTAAGATTAACCAAGGTTTCTACACTTTGACATAATTATGGATCTTGTAAATTTTATCTGGCCCATAACATTTAGTATTAGAGTGGATGGTCCTTAATTTAGCTCCTTCAAGCGAGTCATCTTACCATTTTTCGCTCTAAATTTGAGTTATATTCAGGGTGAACTAAGGCCTTCCTTTGTGCTATTTATATTCTACAAGTTGTTTGGGTGGACGAAGCAAAGATAGAATGATGGTAGGACTAGAAGGTATGGAAGCTCTTTCAACAACTACAACATGACCTAGTGCATTAGATAAATTTGTGTGGAAGAACGATTCACTTTGGTACAAGGATCACCTATATTTCTGTAAGAATTATCAACTCAAACGTAAGGTCTTTTTGGAACTACACACTTCTCTTGTAGGGGGGCACTCATGGTTTTTGAAAACTTACCAAAAGATCAAGGAGGACATTTTATGGGAAGGTCTTAAAATTTACATTTAAAAGTTTCTGGTAGAATGTTTGGTTTACCAATGAATCAAAGTGGATACAATTAAGGTATGAGTCTTCTAGAACGATTAACCATACCAAGTCAGCATTGGGAGGAGGTATCGATGGATTCTATCACAGGTCTACCAAAGTTTGAAAGGAAGAATGTAATCATGGTGGTGGTGGATAGACTCACAAAATATGCCCATTTCTGTGCACTTTAACACCCTTTTAAAGAAAGTACATTAGTCATAACATTCATGGAAATGGTTCAAAAGCTACCGGAAACCCAAAGATCACTGTGAATAATAGATATCCACTTTTCACTAGCAATTTTTGGTTTGACTTGTTTTCTTGGGTGGGTACTCAAGTAGCTCACGATTCCTCTTACCATCTCCAAACTGATGGGAAAACTAAGATTGTAATAAACATCTATAAGATTATCTCCATTGGTTTGCATGTGAAAACAACCATAATAGAGCAAATGGTTACCTTTGACAAAAGGATGGTATAACACTTCCTTCCATACACCATCCAAAATGTATCAATTTATGACACTATATGGGTATCATCCTCTATCCATCACATCACCCTTTAGAGGTAAACCCAAGGTTTAAGCCATGGAGGATCACATCATGAGCCAAACAGAGGTTCTCTTACTATTGAAGGACAATTTGGTGATAACAAAAAACATGATGAAGGGACAAGATGATCAACATCATAGTGAAAATCACTTTGAGGTTGGGGATTGGGTATTTATGAGGTTCAAACCACATAAACAAATGTCATCATCTCTTGATCTCTTGATCTCTCTCCTTCTCAAAAGGTTGAAAATTGAATGTGATTAAGGGGGCGTCGATGCTCCTGCATCAGACTCTCGGGATAAAAATTTCCACGATCTCCTGATCATGTGTCCCCTATTGCTGTATCTCGTCTCCTTTCTCTTCATGTATCATTGAGCTTGTCCTCATGCTCAGCAGTGAACTGCAACGAAGCCTCTACTGACACCTCACTGACTCTCCTCCTCTAGATTGACCTTTTGATATCGCAGATTCATCTCCTCTAGAACCTTTCGAGCTTCCTTTGCTCCTCTGGATGTTGCATGCTGCTCACTCTCCTAGAAAATTCTACCCACAATCTCAATTGTGGAATTTCCCAAAAACTTCTACCCAACCACAGCTGGAATTTGTTTTCCATTCTCCAACATGAAGAAAATATTTCCCTGCTTTGATACCACTTGCCTTGCCATCTTGTTGTTACTTTGTAGATTTTTTCATTCCTCCTGGATCCCAATTCTTAATTTGTCTTTGTAGATGTCAACAAATGCTTATCAAGATTGAGGATCGTGACTTAATTGATCATTGACAATGGAGGAATTTGATGGTTTTTTGGGGCCAAATGCCTTTCCACAATCCCAAAGTTAGTGGGGGCCGAAATGATCCTCCTCTCAACACGTGGAATGCCAACCCACGACATATATCATTTCAGGGTTTCCCTCTCTATTAACTCCCTTGATGTTCGTCATGCGAAAGGGCTGGATCATCATCGATCCTTTTTAGTGACCGATGATTGATCACCTTCATCACTTGAATATGCCACTTTCACAATGATTCCATACCTTCAACTCTCATCTCTCGATCTCTCTCCTCAAACACACATTCAACATATAATTTCGACAGGGTTTACAAACGATATTAAACACACATAAAGATAAATTAGAAATACACAAAGTACACATATTCTATTACAATCAAGCTCGATTACACACTAAGGGAACTTCAGGCCTTGACCACTCTCTCCTTGGTATTACATTGTGAAGGGATCCTTACTAAGCACATAAGATTACAATTTATAACCACAATTACAATAAGGGGATAAGATCATTCAAGATCCAATCTGATCTCCACAATATCTCCAAAAATCACAAGAAACTTAACCAAATACAAGGAAGTCTCTTCCTCATGGCCACATCCACCTTCTTGAAAGGTTGAAAATTGGATTTGATTAAGGGGGGCTTGATGCTCCTACATCATTATTATATGGCTAAGGAAAAAACTATCTTTTCTTCTCTTAATGAATGTAATACCAAATAAATATTTGTTGGTGATGATAGATCTCTTATTATTGTAGGGTCTATAATAATTCAGCTAGATGATGGCCATTAGAATGATATATTATGTGTTCAAATAATTTCTTGCAACCTTATATCATTGTATCAAATTGCTCATTAAGGTGAAGGAAAAAATGTATAAATTTCATCTCACTAAGTTGTAATCAAATACTATTTTTAGGTTCCTGTGGTGTGAGTTTTTAGAGCTGTAATCAAATATTTAAAGGATCCAAAGCATGTCTTGGCAACTAAAATTGTTGATGATATTACAATGTTGTACATATTTGACAACTTTGGGTCATCATCTCTTCCCTCAATTTTTATTTCTAACAACGATGACATGAGCAAACTTTGGCACGAGTGATTTGGTAATCTAAACTATCATTCATTGCAACAATTTTGTAAATAGAATATGGTGATTGGCCTTCCTCTTGTTTCTTGTAGAGATGGTGTTTGTTCTAGTTGTGTTCTTGGAAAACATCATTTGGATAGTTTTGACAAATGTGCCTCTTGGCATGCATCAACCCCCTTGTATCTTTTTCATAGTGATTTGTGTGGTTTGATTCTGTTGTTCTAGAGTCTATACTTAAGGCTAGAAAGTACATGGTCTATGCATCCGAAAGTGGTGTGAAAGATAAAAAGGGGGAGGATCAACCTTCGGGAAAGGAAGCTAATGCTGATTTCTAAGTTGCCTCTATCTCGCTTCCAAAACTTCCTGGATGCTTATATCCCATTCAATGGCGGCCCATGAACGTTCTAGTTCTATGAAAGGAAAAACCTTTAGCGACTGTGTGAATCAGAGGCACCCACGAGAGGTAAACGTGTGCGGTATCCTCCCTCCCGTACAACCTACAGGTCATCATTGCTACATACCTGAATTGTGGTTCTAAGGAAGAGATTGAATAAACTCCGTTACCCTCCGCCCTGAATTTTGCGGGGTGCAAGACTAATCTTTGATCAGATCAGACAAGTTTCTGCCATATTGCTGGCATTCCTTCCGCTTGAAATCTTCCAGAAACGCGACATTGTACGCGAAGTTTGGCGTGGGTGACAGTTGATACATTGTCTGCAAATGTTCAGGTCGAAAAGTCCCAATCATCACCTGTTGCTCGTTGATAATAGTCCTGGTCGGGATATCCACATGGTCTAGTGCCCATCTGATCATATCATAATAGGGAAGGAGCTGTGGCCTTGCCGCTATTTTGTGCATCTCCGCTTGAACGATGATTTTGTATTTGGTGGCCAAATCATCCTTCTCGTTATCGCTGGAATCATCTGAACAATCCACCAATTCGGACTGAAGAATGTCAGAGATGTATGACCAGGTTTTGATGGTATCAATACTTCGGGGTGAAGTATTGAAAACAGTATCTGAGCCTTGCTCTGAACTCTCAGCAATCGCCTTGGACGCTTTTCATGGAGCCATGATAGAGGACTCTGTACTCGGCTCTCCTATAGTAAAGATGTAGATACAGACAAAAGTTAGCCTGATGAAAAAGCTTCTTTGCACAAAATAGAAATGAAATTTGAAATAATGAAAGAAAGAACTCCTTTATCTTAGCCATTTAAAACCCCGGTGTCCTTGTGAACATAACTGTCAAATCATTTTAATGAAATATTTAGCAGTAAAAGAAATATCCTTATCTGTCACTTCGCCGTATCTCATGTAAATGCCATAACTTTTTGATGAGTCTCAACATAAATTATCACAAAGACATTTAAAATTACTCCGTAGACGGTGCGTATTAAATTTGTATTAATGCACTTATTGATCCAGATTATCTCCTTTAATTAGGTTTTGTTTTAGTCTTTAATCTCCTTTTTCGGTGTTCGGTGTATCGGGAGAAATCACCCCTTCCCTTTGAGCCCCCAAAACCCAAAATCATGATGATGCTATTTAGTTTAAAAAACGTAATCTGCATTAAGTGCTTAAAGAATATTGCGACTTCGTGACTCGGGGCTACGAAGGTATAGTTCTTTGAAAGAGCGATTGTTGAGTCGTGAAACCCCGACAGTGTTTGACTATGGTTTAAATCGACTTACCCCCGACACTAACCCGGGTGACTTTTGAAGCCGTCTTGCGACTTCGCATATCGGAGTTTGGAAACCTTGCAACCTGTAACTCCCAAAGCACGAAAGCACGAGATAAAGAAATATGATAGACTTTCTTAATGGTTAGGCGATGAAGATTTAGGACTATAACGGTTATCGCCAGTTTGCATGTCGGGGGAAATTTTTGATTGCAAGAATTATATTTCAACCATTTGTAAAAGGCGGCTCCAACATAGGCTCCAACTAGGGATCCCGTCTTCTTGCGAGACGGGAAGAACAATAGACCACGTGTCTGTATTAGGTAAATGGAGTCAAAGGCTTCTTTCTGCGGAACTTGCTTAGGAAGGGGATACAGAGGGAAAAAGAGATTTCGTCTTTACTTCTGAAAAGCTTTTCAAAACTCCCATGTGTTGTAAACTCAGCTGCAGCCCCATTCATGATCCTCTCCTTCTCGCTACTGAATTTAGGTCTGCTTTAAGGTGATCAAAACAATCCTAGGAAATCCAACAGATCTTGCGGCTTTTGGCTTGCATCAAACGAAGTAAATTTCATGCTTTTAATCGGGGAGCCCTGTCTGAACTTGGGATGTAGATCTGGTTTCGAAAAGGTTGGTAACCAGAGTAGAGTGAAATTTACATATGAAAGCCTTACAGATACCTCAGATATTGCTTCACTGCCCGTGAGCCTGTTCAGTACGCCGGTGAAGTTATCTGTCCCTTTTTACTGAATTTCCTTTCACCACTTCGAATCATAATTATGCATTTAAATGCTGAGACGAGGGCAATCATTTATGAATTTATTTTCATAGTCTTCTTGGACTAGATGGGGGAAATCAAATATGAATTCCCTTTCACCATCTATCTTATATTTTACTTTTTGAACACGAAGTGGGGGCAATCAGTTGTACCAAGTACACCAGGGATGATACCTATGTAAAATTTGCAGTGGAGGTCTGTCAACTTGCTTTGATTACCCTGGACCAACCTTCTCTTAACTTTCAAAGAACCTTAGCCCGCAGGGAAAATGGGAAAGATTACTTCCAGGGGCCTTCCTTCGAGCAAGCCTCAATCCTTAGAAAACTGTTAAGAAACCTAGGAGAGTCAGAATCAGCCTACGCATAACTTTGTTTAGTCGGAGAGTGAGGAGTTATGAGGTTTGGATTACCTTTTAAGATCTGTTTTCCAGCTTCCAAAGCTAAAACGTAATCTCTTCTCCCTCTGTGGGAAACCCAGAAAGATGCTTGGTTTTTTAAGAAGGCAAAACCGAGGGTAGAAAGGGGCGATGGAGAAAGACATGGAAATCAAAAAACAGGGGTCATGGATTAAACCCAACTCTTGGAACCCTTTCTCGGAGACGCTTTACTCTCTCTGCTTATTTTAATTACCTCTTATCTTTATCTAGGTGAAACTCTTAGGACCCAGAGTAAGAAATCGTTCTTCTAATGACATATCACACTTATGAGACCATCACAACACTCTAGAGACCTTCGTTTGAAAAATAGACTTCTCTGGAATTCACACCTTTGCCTTACCATTTTCGTTCTCTTTTGAAATAACGAAAAATCTTTTCTATCACCTGTTTTTGGCGAATTTATCTTCCAATATATGACCGTCTGTTTTCTCCTTTCGCTTGTTTGGGCTGCAAGATGGGATCCTGTAAGGGAACAACACAAAGAGTATCAGGGCTTTAAAAGAACTGAATGCATTGAAAATTTCGTATCCCTACTTCTAGGAAAAACATTGACCTATTTTATTTTTGATGAAAGTAGACTTACCAAAAAAAATTATGAAATAAAAAAGAAAACACAAACTTTTATATACAGTGGGAATTTTGGAAACCAATTATTGCATATATTGTTTTAAATAACGCTCGTTGACAGGGGCGTTGAGGATTTTACTGTCCAAATTCTCTAACAGAAACAAATTTTTTCCTTCAGGAGCTGTGACCTTGAACGGTCCGTACCAGATGTGATCGAATTTACCATGTTTCGCCAAGTCTTCCTTCCTAACGTCCCATTTTAAAACCAAATCTCCGGGGATAAATTCTCTGTCTTTGGCCTTACGATCGAATAGCGCTTTCATGTTGTCCTAGTATTTCTACAACCTTTCGTCCACTTCAGCCCTGTGCTGTTGGACTTCAATCAGCTGGTTTATTCTTCTTGTGACATGATTTGGTTCTTCTTTCTCATCTTTCCAAAGTTTCATTACGGGAAGCGCTAGATTTATAGGTAATACTATGTCAGTCCCGTACACCATTTGGAAAGGAGAAGTGTCGATAGACTTTTTTGTGCCTATCCGATTTGCCCACAAATCATATTTCAAATGCACATGCCAAGATTTTTTGTTTTCACTCAACACTTTCTTAATTATATTGATTAGGCTCTTGTTTGAAGACTCAGCCAACCCATTTCCCTGGGGGTAATATGCTGTGGAATGACCAAGCACAATATTGTACTTTTGGTAAAAACTGACCATAGCCATAGATTTAAAGGCCTGGGCGTTATCTGTGACTATCTTTTGGGGGTAGCCGAATCTAGACAAAATGTTTTCTTCTAAGAAATCTATTACCACCGAATCCGTAGCCCTTCTAGTTGAAATAGCCTCCACCCATTTGGTGAAGTAATATGTAGTAGTCAAGATCCATTTATGTTGAGCGCTAGAATGAGGATTAATTTTGCCTATAAAATCTAATCCCCATTTTTGAAAAGGGGCTTCCATTTTGACCAAAATCAACGACATCTCTGGGAGTTTATGCTTGCCTGCAAACAATTGGCAAGGGTTGCAGGCTCGAACCTTGGCGTTGACGTCTGAGAAAATTTTGGGCCAATAATATCCTGCCCTCAGGATCTTATAAGCCATTGCCCTCTAGGCGTGATGTACTCCACACACTCCTTTGTGAAATTGGCTTATGACCTTCTCTGTTTATTATTCAACCAAACAAACCAACAAGAAGCCAAGTGGGTCCTTCCAATACAATTGGCTTTCGGATATACAGTACTTGACCGCATGCAGCTTCAACATTCTGGATTTAGATGGGGATAAGTCACTCGGGAAATTCAAGGTCAATAGGTAGGACACTATGTCTTTGTACCAATATGATGAAGAAAACTTCTCTTCGATTCTGATTTCAGTTATTTGTTCATCAAGCTCGTTCATGTCCACACACTCTTCACCTCCCTGTAGGCCATTTATTCCGAGAGCTTTGAAATTTGATTCAACTAAGAGTTTAGCCAAACCTTGTCCCTTTACTAGTCTCATTGGTTTTATCTCCAGGTCGAATTCTTGAATTTTGGCAAGCCACCATCCTCTTTTGCCATCACTATCGGACTAAACCAAAATGTCTTTTACGGAGCTGGTGGGTACGTACGCAATTACCTTGGAATGCAACACGTAGGTTTTGAAAGCCTTTAACGCCTTCACCATAGAATATGCTTGTTTTTCCATTATATCATATCTGAGTTCAACGTCTCTAAGAATTTTGCTAAAAAGGCTATCGGTTGGTCGAAACCTTCTTCATTTTTCTGGAGGAGTACCGCGACGAGTGTGTGTTCGGAGGCGAATGAGAAAATAAGAAAATCCTTCAGATAATCAGGGCTTGCTAGTACGGGTGCCTCGATTATAACCTTCTTGATGCATGCAAACGATGCTTTGGCTTTTGCTGTCCATTTCACTTCGCTGTTTTTCTTTAGCATATCTGTGATCGACTTCACGATTTCAACAAAGTTTGGGATAAATCTCCTCAAAAAATTTATTTTTCCTAAGAATGACTAAATCTCCTTTACATTCCTAGGGATATTTATTGTGTCTATAGCTTCAACTCTTTTAGGATCAATTTTAATTCCATCTCGAGACACAATATGGCCCAAGAGTTTACCTTCTTGCATAGAAAAGTGAGATTTTTTGGGGTTTAAAGACAAACCAAACTTGCGACATTTCTCAAACATCTGCTTGAGATGTATCAGATGATCTTCATCAGATTTAGAAAAAATGGTTAGATCATCAAGATAGATAACCACAAATTTGTCCCTTTCACCAATGAAAGCRATATCCATAGCACGTTGGAAAGTAGCGCCTGCATTCATTAAACCAAAAGGCATCTTGTCATACATAAATGTACCCCAAGGGGTGGTGAAGGCTGTTTTTTCTTTATCGTGTTCGTTGAAGGCAATTTGAATGTACCCGAAAAACCCGTCGATCATCGACATCCTATTTGCCCCAACTACTTTTTCTAAAATGTGATCCATTTTGGGTAGAGGGTAATTGTCTTTGAGGAGGACCTCTTCAGATTTCTAAAATCAACACACAGTCTAATTTCCCCGCTTTTCTTTCTAACCGGGACCAGGTTTTCCACCCAATCAGTGTATCTCAGTGGTACGATTATTTTTGCATCCAGGAGCTTTTTGACTTCCCTTTCGACCATGGGAAATAAAATAGGATTGATTTATCTGAGTTTTTGTCTAAAGGGTTTGACACCAGGCTTCAGGGGTATCTTATGTTCAATCACAGTGGTGTTATAGGTTCTCAGCTCTTCATATGACCAAGCGAAAACGTCTTTGTACCACCCGAGTAAGTCTTTATACTTGCTTTTTACCTCGGGAGGAAGGTACTTTGATATTTTTACTATCCTAGACTCCTCTTTGGTCCCTATGTCGCAGTCTTCAACCTCTTTTGGTTGGGGTTGCAAAGAAGATTTTAAGGGCATATCATTTTGGTCGAAAAGTCTCTCCAGAGGGATCAGTCCCTTCAGAATCTGATTGTTCTTTAAAACCAACATGCGATGATTAGCAATTTTCTCTTGGAACTCCTGAGGCTCCTCTCCCTCTTGCATGATCGTTTTGGTTCTTTTGGTCAATGTGGGTTTCAGAGAAATCACTCACCATTTCCAAGAACTTTCTGATTTGTTCATCATCCTCGAAGACCTGCCAGTGTTGTATGTTATTTGGTATGGATGGTTTGTGCCTTACCTCTATGTGGTATTTTAATTTGAAAGCGGTAGTGGGTACGAAAGTTGAAGCTGCTTTGGCTAACGAATCGGCTTACAAGTTTTTGGCGCGTGGGATGAAATGAAMATTTACCTATGAAAATAAATTTTCCATTAAATCCCAGGCGCAATTCCTGTAAGATCTCAATCTTGGGTGTTTGGCCTGGTATTGCTGGTTTATCTGCTTCACTATCAACTCTGCATCTCCGTATACTTCCAGGTTCTTTATGTTCAGCTTCCTGGTAGCTTCTAATCCTAAGACTAAGGCCTCATAATCGCATACGTTATTGGTACAGTCTATATCCAACTGAAGCCTGTAAGAGAAAGGAATAAAAAATTCATTTTCAGGTGCTACAAACAGTACTCCTACACCTGCTCCTTCATATGACATGGCACCGTCAAAAAACATTTTCCAAATTCCAGTGCTATACAAATTTTTGTCTATCTTTCCTGATTCGTTTTCATCTATGTAATTCTCTTYTGTACAACTATTTACACCATCATCAAAAGACAAAATACAATTTTCTAGATCTTGATCGACAACATAAACAGGAAAATTGTTAGGATTCTGTGGGTTGTTCACTGTGTATGSTAGCCTCGTTTCCCTGTAGAGCCAAGTAATTGTCCACCAAACATAGGAATCATGGCGTAGGTCATGTCTAGTTGAAGAGACCCCCCAAGTTTGGCTCCCCACGACCTAGATAGCAATAAAATATACTTCGGAGGTATATCGGCGATAACTACATCCATCAGGACGCTTTTCACCGGGACCTGTGCAAGGGTGACTACTAAATATTTTATCATACCCATGCACTTAACTCTTCTTGAATCGAAAGAGTAGAGATCTCCATAAGGCCCGGTGATCTCGAGGCCTAGTCTGTCCATAATAGACTTGGGCATCACATTTAGGGTAATATAGAAGGGGGCGACGTTGTCTCTGGCACCCTCGAAATGTGGACCAAAAGTGATATTAGGCTTATCATCTTCCAAGTTTATCATGTCAGAGTGACTTTCTAGATCTGAAAAACCTATCATTTTGGTTATCTGCTTTCGATACATAGGATTTTTCGCTAATTCGACCAGGGGGATCGGTATTTTGATCTTATTTATCTCATTTTCAAGGCCGAAACCTCCACTATCTTTGTCTGTTTCTCTGGTTGAAACCTCAGACTCCTTCTTTTATAACTTATTTATTTGTGCTGATTTATTTCCCATGAGTTTATCTACTGGTATATGTGTTTCAGCTGTCTTAGTTTCTTTCACTTGGGTCTCAACCTCCTTTACTTTGGGATTCAGCGAATCTACCTCTTTTACTTTGCTATTAGGTATCTCGGTCTCTTTTGGGATGGGTTGGTATATTTCTCCTCTAGGGATAATTTTCTTGGGTTGAGGAGTAGACGTAGGTTTGTTTTTAAGCCTCAGGTTGTACCTAGGTTGGACCTCAGCAATTATAGAATCGATTATTTCTTGATCAACAGAAACATCAATGTTGTTTATGTCAACGCCTTTATTTGACGGTTGCAATGTGTTTAAGGAATTCTCATAGTATTCTTTAGTTAAGTAAGGCTATGTGCAATCGTCACCCAAATTTGTCACATCTTCATCCAGGTCCTCGAAATCTTGTAGGTCATTTCCTCCTATAAAATTTTCATTTTTTAAAGGAGTTTGAATTTTCTGGTCTTCATTTTTAATCTGTCTTTGTTGATTTTGAGGATTGGGGTTTCTTCTGAATTCCATCTTCACGAAAGGATCTACCTTGGATTGATCTAGTTCCATTCTGGAAATCTTATTTGATAACTCTTTGATTATCCTAGCCATATCATCGATTTTATCATCTGAGGATCTACTAGGCCCTGAGGGTCCCGCTTGTTCCCTAAAACGTTTGGTTTCTCGATTTCCCATTTCTACCTTTGTTTTCAATTTGCCGAAAGCCATCATGTTAGATTCGATCTCTACGACATCATCTTGCATTCGGGTTAGGGTAGCCCCTCTCCTTTCTCTCAAAAGAAGCACAAAATCAGGTTCGAAGGCTCCCGCAAAGGTTACCTTGGCTGCAGGTTGGGATGGTTTAACTTCGACTGGGATCTTATTATATAACTTGTTAAATCTTTGAATGAATTCCATAACGGTTTCCGATTTTTTTTTCTTTAAAGACCCAAACTCGGTCAAATAATACAAATGGTCTTTCCTTTTGCCCCATTGTCTAAGAAAAGAGTCTTCTAGGGCATCATAGGATAATATCGAACCTGCAGGTAGACTTCGAAACCAAGTTCGTACCTGTCCTTCGAAAGTCTGGACGAACAACCTCGAGTATACGTCTTCGTGTTCGAGACCTAGGATATCTACGAACTCATCAAAGAAATTTATATGTTCGGCCTCGGTCAAGTCCCCTTCCCCTGTAAATTTAGGTAAGTTTTTCATGTAGTTTTCAGGAAGGTCGTGAAGAGGGATAGGCAGGACCAGAGCCGCATATCTTGCAGCTACTTTAGCGAAAAATCTGGGAGGCAGGGGTGGCCCTTGGTCCCCCACTCCTCCTCCTGGAGCCCCTCCACCTCCCCCTCCTAAAACCCCTCCACCTCCTCCTCCGACAGCAACCATCGGTACTACATGATAGGAAAATGGTGCGTTATAAAGAGGGTTCTGGAACACTAAAAGAGAATCCTTAGCTTCTTCGAGAGACGAGAAAACTGAAGAAAGATGAAAAGGGATGTGAGGGCTTGGTTCCTTGGATTTGCAAGATATGTAATCAGGGGAACCCGCGGGCGTGGAATATGAGTATATGGTATACTCTTCGAGACTAGGCGGGGTCGTGAAAGCTAACTGAAGGGTCGGCGGGATATCGATCACTGATAAATTTATTGCAGGATTTTCACCTTTTTGTACGTCAGAGGTTGTCAGATGGATTTCACTTTTAACTTCAGGGAGAACTAAAGTTGGGTTGATGGTTTTAGGGGGGAAAATGTGCGAAGTTGAAGGTTCAAAAGAAATCTTAGCCTTGGGCTGTGGGTACTTAAGTTGGTAGACGGTAGTGGTCGGCTTAAGGGAACCTTTTGTTTTCAGTATTTTTTTGGGATCGGAAATGGGCGTGGTCTGTTTACCATTCGGGTTTTGTCTGGTGTTCCTTCACCCAGAATCCATCTTACTTAAACGTGGAGTCTCCAAGTGAATGATGAAAGTTTATCCTTAACAAGGTGTTCACCCTTTTTTCACTATCAAAGGGTAGGAACTAAGAATGTCGTTCTCCAAGGGAAAAGGTTTCGTAACTTTGGTCCCTGGCAACAGTGCCAGAAATATGTTGTTCCAGAGTCTGTACTTAAGGCTAGAAAGTACAGGGTCTAGGCATCCGAAAGTGGTGTGAAAGATAAAAAGGGTGAGGATCGACCTTCGGGAAAGGAAGCTAATGCTGATTTCTAAGTTGCCTCTGTCTCGCTTCCAAAAGTTCCTGGATGCTTATATCCCGTTCAATGGCAGCCCATTAATGTTCTAGTTCTACCTGAGTGGTGGCTGTTTTAAGTATGGTGTCGAAAAGGTTCAGAGCTATGGTGGCTTGATCCAACAAGCCGGGTTCAAGATATTATATATAATTTGAAATCACTAAAAATAAGCCGGAATTTGAACATGAAGGAGGAGGATAATAACTTTTCTTTACAACTTGAATTATATCTAATAGACTTTTATCAAGGATAATTGTCAATAACAAAAAAACCAATTAATATTAATGGATGTAAGTTGATTCCCTCCTTCATTTTATATGAGTGGTGCTCCCTTTTACTTCTACAACTATACTTTTACTGGGTTTTAAAATCATACAACATTCAACAATTTATACAAGTATATGTAAATACATCCATATTGATAACCATTGGTGCTTGAAAGTGAACAACATGTGATTTAAGAAGAAAATCCATTAATATTTCACTTCAAATATGGATATTCAATGTATGACAATTACCAGTATGACAATTACCAATTGGTGAAGTGGAAACTAAGCAACATTTCAATGAAATAATTGAAAGAGAACAAACTAGTGAACTGGATAAATCATATATATTTAAATAAGTTACCAAAATTTAAAATGAGAATGAAAACTCAAGTTAAAGCTCAACCATTGCATCTTCCATAACCAAAGCAAGTTTGAAATCTAAACATAGACTTTGTGTTAAGTCCCTAGGCTTTGTACCATTTCATTGCTATTATTATATTATTGTTATTATTATAGGTCATGTTAGGATATTTAGACACTTAGGAGTTAGTTAAGATCTACTTGGTCTAATGTGTCCTTATGTAAAAGTGTGTGTCTTTAGTACGCATTTGTATGCATTTGTAGTTAGGAAATCAGATAGTCATGATATGTTCCCGACATAGAGTGATCCAACAGTTTATACTCTCCTCAATCTTAACGACTACATTGATTCGTGGCTTAACACCCGATTGGTCCATGATCTCTATTTAAAGAGCATGGAGGGTCATTTGCCGATGATTGATTGTGAGAAACTCTATTGTAAAATCTCTTTATAATCTTTTTCTTTTGCATTAATAAATTTCTCCAAGTGGCCACATTGGCCGGGGCCGTGGATGTTTCCCCGTAGGGTTTTACCACGTCAGAATATCAGTGCGTTGATCTTTGATTTGGTTGTGTGAGTGGTTACTGAAGGTGCTCATCCTCTATTGGAATACATGTGTTGTCAAACAGGTTGACTATGATCATTATTTGTAGATGTACCATTTATCTCTTATATATACCAAGGAGATCTAGTTTTATAGATCATCAATAATTATTTGTAGACATGTATAAGGTGTAAAGGAGATTTCCCCTAGAAGTGACATTTCTATTGATTAACATTTTATCATTCTCAATGCGTGGCATTACTTTTTCTTTCTATTTTTATGCTATTTGACATATTTGGTCCATAACACGGAAAAATTGTAGGGGATAGATTTTTCCCATGAGCTAATTTTCCAAAAAAAGATTCGTTAATTTCCATTTTTTCTAAAAATAATTTGTCCAAATTCTATATAATAAAAATATTTCACTCTAAAAATTGCCAATTTTTTTTAGAAACTATATAAAACTTTTAGAATTTTGGATATTTTTACAAGAATATCACCAAACGTTTTATATTTGGCATTTCAATAATAATAAGATTAACCAAGGTTTCTACACTTTGACATAATTATGGATCTTGTAAATTTTATCTGACCCATAACATTTAGTATTAGAGTGGATGGTCCTTAATTTAGCTCCTTCAAGCGAGTCATCTTACCATTTTTCGCTCTAAATTCGAGTTATA
>JASDQU010100415.1:100308-136387 GCA_032191745.1 Picea mariana
AAAAAATGGTTAGATCATCAAGATAGATAACCACAAATTTGTCCCTTTCGCCAATGAAAGCGATATCCATAGCACATTGGAAAGTAGCACCTGCATTCATTAAACCAAAAGACATCTTGTCATACATAAATGTACCCCAAGGGGTGGTGAAGGCTATTTTTTCTTTATCGTGTTCGTTGATGACAATTTGATTGTACCTGGAAAACCCGTCGATCATCGACATCCTATTTTCCCCGACTACTATTTCTAAAATGTGATCCATTTTGGGTAGAGGGTAATTGTCTTTGAGGGAGGACTTATTCAGATTTCTTAAATCAACACACAGTCTAATTTCCTCGCTTTTCTTTCTAACCGGGACCAGGTTTGCTACCCAATCAGAGTATCTCAGTGGTACGATTATTTTTGCATCTAAGAGCTTTTTGACTTCCCTTTCGACCATGGGCAATAAAATAGGATTGATTTGTCTGAGTTTTTGTCTAAAGGGTTTGACACCAGGCTTCAGGGGTATCTTATGTTCAATCACAATGGTGTCATAGGTTCTCAGCTCTTCATATGACCAAGAGAAAAGGTCTTTGTACCACCCGAGTAAGTCTTTATACTTTCTTTTTACCTCGGGAGGAAGGTACTTTGATATTTTTACTATCCTAGACTCCTCTTTGGTCCCTATATCGCAGTCTTCAACCTCTTCTGGTTGGGGTTGCAAAGCAGATTTTAAGGGCATATCATTTTGGTCGAAAAGTCTCTCCAGAGGTATCAGTCCCTTTGGAATCTGATTGTTCTTTAAAACCAACATGCGATGATTAGAATTTTTCTCTCGGAACTCCTGAGGCTCCTCTCCCTCTTGCATGATCGTTTTGGTTCTCTTGGTCAATGTGGGTTTCAGAGAAATCACTCACCGTTTCCAAGAACTTTCTGATTTGTTTGTCATCCTTGAAGACCTGCCAATGTTGTATGTTATTTGGTATGGATGGTCTATGCCTTACCTCTATGTGGTATTTTAATTTGAAAGCAGTAGGGGGTACGGAAGTTGAAGCTGCTTTGGCTAACGAATCATCTTGCAAGTTTTTGGCGCGTGGGATGAAATTAACATTTACCGATGAAAATAAATTTTCCATTAAATCCCAGGCACAATTCCTGTAAGATCTCAACTTGGGTGTTTGGCCTGGTATTGCCAGTTTATCTGCTTCACTATCAACTCTGCATCTCCGTATAATTCCAGGTTCTTTATGTTCAACTTCCTGGCAGCTTCTAATCCTAAGACTAAGGCCTCATAATTGCATACGTTATTGGTACAGTCTATATCCCACTGAAGCCTGTAAGAGAAAGGAATAAAAAATTCATTTTCAGGTGCTACAAACAGTACTCCTACACCTGCTCCTTCATATGACATGGCACCGTCAAAAAACATTTTCCAAATTCCAGTGCTATACAAATTTTTGTCTATCTTTCCTGATTCGTTTTCATCTATGTAATTCTCTTCTGTACAACTATTTACACCATCATCAAAAGACACAATACAATTTTCTAGATCTTGATCGACAACATAAACAGGAAAATTGTTAGGATTCTGYGAGTCGCTCACTGTGTATGCTAGCCTCGTTTCCCTGTAGAGCCAAGTAAATTGTCCACCAAACATAGGAATCATGGCGTAGGTCATGTCTAGTTGAAGAGACCCCCCAAGTTTGGCTCCCCACGACCTATATAGCAGTGAACCATACTTCAGAGGTATATCGGCGATAACTACATCCATCAGGACGCTTTTCACCGGGACCTATGCAAGGGTGACTACTAAATATTTTATCATACCCATGCACTTAACTCTTCTTGAATCGAAAGAGTAGAGATCTCCATAAGTCCTGGTGATCTCGAGGCCTAGTCTGTCCATAATAGACTTGGGAATCACATTCAGGGTAATATAGAAGGGGGTGACGTTGTCTCTGGCACCCTTGAAATGTGGACCAAAAGTGATATTAGGCTTATCATCTTCCAAGTTTATCACGTCAGAGTGACTTTCTAGATCTAAAAAACCTATCATTTTGGTTATCTGCTTTCGATACATAGGATTTTTCACTAATTCAACCAGGGGGATCAGTATTTTGATCTTATTTATCTCATTTTCAAGGCTGAAACCTCCACTACCTTTGTCTGTTTCTCTGGTTGAAACCTCAGACTCCTTCTTTTCTAACTTATTTGTTTGTGCTGATTTATTTCCCATGAGTTTATCTACCGGTATATGTGTTTCAACTGTCTTAGTTTCTTTCACTTGGGTCTCAACCTCCTTTACTTTGGGATTCAACGAATCTACCTCTTTTACTTTGCTATTAGGTATCTCGGTCTCTTTTGGGACGGGCTGGTATATTTATCCTCTAGGGAGTATTTTCTTGGGTTGAGGAGTAGACGCATGTTTGTTTTTAGGCCTCAGGTTGTACCTAGGTTGGACCTCAGCCATTATAGAATCGATTATTTCTTAATCAACAGAAACATCAGTGTTGTTTATGTCAACGCCTTTATTTGACAGTTGCAATGTCTTTAAGGACTTCTCATAGTCTTCTTTAGTTAAGTAAGGCTATGTGCAATCGTCACCCAAATTTTTCACATCTTCATCCAGGTCCTCGAAATCTTGCAGGTCATTTCCTCCTATAAAATTTTCATTTTCTAAAGGAGTTTGAATTTTCCGGTCTTCATTTTTAATCTATCTTTGTTGATTTTGAGGATTGGGGTTTCTTCTGAATTCCATCTTCACGAAAGGATCTACCTTGGATTGATCTAGTTCCATTCTGGAAATCTTATTTGATAACTCTTTGATTATCCTAGCCATATCATCGATTTTATCATCTGAGGATCTACTAGGCCCTGAGGGTCCCGCTTGTTCCCTAAAACGTTTGGTTTCTCGATTTCCCATTTCTACCTTTGTTTTCAATTTGCCGAAAGCCATCATGTTAGATTCGTTCTCTACGGCATCATATTTCATTCGGGTTAGGGTAGCCCCTCTCCTTTCTCTCAAAAGAAGTGCGAAATCAGGTTCGAAGGCTCCCGCAAAGTTACCTTGGCTGCAGGTTGGGATGGTTTAACTTCGACTGGGAACTTATTATATAACTTGTTAAATCTTTGAATGAATTCCATAACGGTTTCTGATTTTTTTTTCCTTAAAGACCCAAACTCGGTCAAATAATACAAATGGTCTTTCCTTTCACCCCATTGTCTAAGAAAAGAGTCTTCTAGGGCATCATAGTATAATATCGAACCTGTGGGTAGACTTCAAAACCAAGTTTGTACCTGTTGTTCGAAAGTCTGGACAAACAACCTGGAGTATACGTCTTCTTGTTCGAGACCTAGGATATCTACGAACTGATCAAAGAAATTTATATGTTCGGCCACGATCAAGTCCTCTTCCCTTGTAAATTTAGGTAAGTTTTTCATGTAGTTTTCAGGAAGGTCATGAAGAGGGACAGGCAGGACCAGAGGCGCATATCTTGTAGCTACTTTAGCAAAAACTCTAGGAGGTGGGGGCGGCCCTTGGTCCCCCACTCCTCCTCCTGGAGCCCCTCCACCTCCCCCTCCTAAAACCCCTCCACCTCCTTCTCCGGCAGCAGCCATTGGTACTACAAAATAGGAAAATCGTGCATTATAAAGAGGGTTCTGGAACACTAAAAGAGAATCCTTAGCTTCTTCGAGAGACGAGAAAAATGAAGAAAGATGAAAAGGGATGTGAGGGCTTGGTTCCTTGGATTTGCAAAAGATGTAATCAGGGGAACCCACGGGCGTGGAATATGAGTATATGGTATACTCTTCGAGACTAGGCGGGGTCGTGAAATCTAACTGAAGGGTCGACGGGATATCGATCACTGATAAATTTACTGCAGGATTTTCACCTTTATGTACGTCAGAGGTTGTCAGATGGATTTCAATTTTAACTTCAGAGAGAGCTAAAGTTGGGTTGATAGTTTCAGGGGGGAAAATGTGCGAAGTTGAAGGTTCAAAAGAACTCTTAGCCTTGGGCTGTGGGTACTTAAGCTGGTAGATGACAATGGTCGGCTTAAGGGAACCTTTTGTTTTCAGTATTTTTTTGGGATCAGAAATGGGCATGGTCTATTTACCATCCGGGTTTTGTCTGGTGTTCCTTTGCCCAGAATCCAACTTACTTAAACGCGGAGTTGCCAAGTAAATGATGAAAGTTTAGCCTTAACAAGGTGTTCACCCTTTGTTCACTATCAAAGGGTAGGAACTAAGAATGTCACTCTCCTAGGGAAAAGGTTTCGTAACTTTGGTCCCTGGCAACAACGCCAGAAAGATGTTGTTCCAGAGTTTGTACTTAAGGCTAGAAAGTACAGGGTCTAGGCATCCGAAAGTGGTGTGAAAGATAAAAAGGGTGAGGATCGACCTTCGGGAAAGGAAGCCAATGCTGATTTCTAAGTTGCCTCTGTCTTGCTTCCAAAATTTCCTGAATGCTTATATCCTGTTCAATGGCGTCCCATGAATGTTCTAGTTCTACCCGGGTGGTCACTGTTTTAAGTATGGTGTCGAAAAGGTTCAGAGCGATGGTGGTTTGGTCCAACAAGCCGGGTTCAATAATGGGTTGTTTGGCAATGGGAATAGTCATAGAGGAACAGGGAAAGTTAAAGGAAAGTTCGAGGTTTAGGATGCTGCCTCAAATTTAGGATCGTAAAAAGAGTACTCTCGAATCTGAAATCACAGATAAAATGCAAACCAAAGGCCTTTTCTCGTAACTGAGTTAATTTTTAATAAATCATGTGATAAATGTGAGAAAACATTAAGCTGTCTATAATGCAAGGCTCCTATCAAGGGAGAATCTCACCCTGTAAACAAAAGAAGAAAAAGTCAAGAAGAAATCTGACGAAGCATAAAATATAAAGATCTAAAAAATTCACAGGTCTTGTACCTGCTGATAGCCGATATAGAGAAAAAAATATGAACGATTAGATGTCTAAAAGTTGATCACCATGGTAGAGGTTATACTAAATTGCAGTGAAGCATTCATCAGACATATATATGCGAAATGAAATTGAATATAATATAACAGAGGAAACAAACTCATAACTCAGTCTTGACAGAATCATGAATCTTCAGAGTGCTTTGTATTAATTTTCAAACCAAAAAAACTCTCTATTACAATCGGCCAAAAAGGTACAACCCTATTTCCTTCTTCAAAATGCCTATATATACAAACTTCTGAACATTTGAATTTCAATCATTCCAGAAATTTTCGGTTACAAAATGAGAAGTTCAAGCGTTTCTCTTCTTTTCCTTTGTCATCTTTCATGCAGGTGGAACACCTTCTTTTCTTTACTCTTTGGGTTCTAAAAATAGAACAGGTAGACACTTGTCATTATTTGGTACCGGGAGCCTATTCTTTCGCCTGCTTGGTGCAAGTGATGCACCTCTCCACCAACTGGGCTATCAACCTGGAAGGCTCTGCTTGGTGGTTTGCCTCGAAAGTGTAACAATCCTTCGCTAACTGTGGCAACCTTCCTCTCACTTGTCGGTCTTCGGTGATGATAGAACATAACTGTATACTTGGTTTTATTAACCATTTATCCACTTGGACTATGTTAGTCTGGCTGATCTGTGATATTTCAGCCCGCTCTTTTTCCTTGTTCTCCTTGATATTTAGCAGGTGCTTGGCTATATCGATCTGGCCCAGTGTCCCAGCTCTGCTTTCATTATCGAGACTCAACAAACTTTCATCTATCAAGATGAAGGTTTCTTCACAAGAGTTTCTTACCTCTTTAGCGTGTTCTCTTCTCTCTGATATGTTTCGCTCCCATGCCTTCCACAAGATGTTGCCTTTGGTCTGCTCTGGGATGGAGAACTTGGAACTACTACCCATTTCCTTTTTTGTCGTGGCTATGACAACATCTTGGAAAGCAAACCGAGCTGCCCCAGCTTCTCTTTCTTTCAAAGAGATGTTTTCCAGCACTTGATCAATGATCTGGTAGTGGTTTTGAATGGTTTCCACTTTAGCGAGTAAATCTTGCTGAGCTGCTGACACTCTTTTTTAGATTTCGATAGCTTGGGATTGGAATATCCCGATATCTATCACCTGGCTCTCGAGGAAATTTAACTTTGCCTGTAACTTCCCTATCAAGTCATCTTGCTGGCTTATCTGTGACTGACTGGTCTGGGCCAACAACTGTGTTTGTTCAAGATCGTATTTGAGCCTCTCGATTTCTTTTTGATCGGCTGCTATGAATAGCTCTAGACCTGTGTTCACCTGATCTCTGACAGTAGCTTCTACTGTAGCTAACTTAGCCTCCAAAGTTCTGATCAAGCGGTTCTTCCACGTTAATTTTTCTTTTAGGGATCCAACAGAGTATTGGTTGGCTGTAGCAAAAGCCCCCAACATCCCTGCTATCTGAGTTGCGAATTTCCCCTTTTTCATGGATTTTCCATCGGCTAGGACTTTTAATTTTTTGGCTACCGTGCCCGCTTCTTAGTAAATATCTTGCTTCACAATGTACTTTCTCTTCTTATCAAAGAAACATTCGTTTGGAGGCAACTATTCTACAGTAATAGGCATTAGTTCTTCGTCGAAAATCCATCCCTCACCGGGGATCCCCTTCGTAGACTATAGGGGAGTGACAGAGATGATGGGACTACTAATTTCCTTGGATGATTTCCCCGGGGTAACAACCGAGGCTGGCTTGCTTGGAGAGTTGGGGATGTCGGCTTCCTATTTCGGGTCCCCGGTTTGCTTTTTCTTTTCCTAATTTTCCCTTTGGTCAGGTCTTGAATCTTTGGAGCCCTTGGCTTCCATTTGCTGTACATCTGCAATCGGTGGGTTCTTACCCTATAAGGCTGGGGGAAGGCAGCTTCGCCAATGTTCTTGAAATTTGAAGAAATCAACCATCTCCTTGAACGACAGGTTTTGAATCCGACTTAGGACCTCGGTATAAGATCTCACCCCTCGAAAGATGTCGTCATGAGGTGAATGCTCATGTTCATATCTTTTTAGGCCATAACTCGCCATGTAATTACCCATGACCTTGTGTTGGTCGTGTTTCTTAAACTCAATGTGGACCAATTTAATATCCTCTAAGGCCGTTGCCTCGGATTTTTCATGTCCAAAATCTAATAAAGAATATGTATTCAAATGAATGGGGAAGGGCGGCCATACCTTCTTTGAAAAACCTTTAAGCTCTTTGCTTATGCCACTGCTCACGGTTTGCCTAGCGATTTCATGACATACCAGCCTGTCCGACATAAATAGTGGTAGAGCATACGGGGGCACAGAGGCGTCGAAAACCCTGATGTATGAAAATTTTGCTTCTACATACCAGTCAGCCACACTACTCAAGTTGGTGGCGATGCTATCTGAAACCCTGGGCAGTGGGTTACCGAAGATGGAGACATGCATCAGTACCATTACCCAATTGAAAATCTCGTATATGAAATCTGTGGCCTTATCCTCCCAAATTTTTGAGTGATGGACATGGATAGGCTCAGCATCAGATGAAGTCTAGCTCCAGCTCATTAGAGGGAAAGGCATCATGAAACAAATAACGTCCATGATGTAGGCGGACATGAAAAATAAGGTGGCTTTCCCATTCACCTTCTGCACTCGATATTCAATAATCTGACTGGTTAGACTGTCTAACAACAATTTGGCCCAGTCGAAGGAAAAACCTTCAGCGACTGTGTGAATCAGAGGCACCCATGGGAGGTAAAAGTGTGCGGTATCCTCCCTCCCGTAAAACCTACAGGTCATCATTGCTACATACCTGAATTGTGGTTCTAAGGAAGAGATTGAATAAACTCCGTTACCATCCACCCTGAATTTTGCGGGGTGCGAGACCCAATCTTTGATCAGATCAGACAAGTTTCTGCCGTATTGCTGGCATTCCTTTCGCTTGAAATCTTCCAAAAACTCGTCATTGTATGGGAAGTTTGGCATGGGTGACAGTTGATACATTGCCTGCAAATGTTCGGGTCGAAAAGTCCCAATCGTCACCTGCTGCTCGCTGATAATAGTCCTAGTCGGGATATCCACATGGTCTAGCGCCCATCTGATCATATCATAATAGGGAAGGAGCCATGGCCTTGCCGCTATTTTGTGCATCTCTTCTTGAACGACGATTTTGTATTTGGTGGCCAAATCGTCCTTCTCGTTATCGCTGGAATCATTTGAACAATCCACCAATTCGGACTGAAGAATGTCGGAGACGTATGACCAGGTTTTGACGGTATCAATACTTCGGGGTGAAGTATCGGAAATAGTATCTTAGCCTTGCCCTGAACTCTCAGCAATCGCCTTGGACACTTTTCGTGGAGCCATGATGGATGACTCTATACTCAGCTCTCCTGTAGTAAAGATGTAGATACAGATAAAAGTTAGACTGATGAAAAAGCTTCTTTGTGCAAAATAGAAATGAAATTTGAAATAATGAAAGAAAGAACTCCTTTATCTTAGCCATTTAAAACCTTGGTGTCCTTGTGAACAGAACGGTCAAATCGTTTTAATGAAAGATTTAGCAGTAAAAGCAATATCCTTATTTGTCACTTCGCCATATCTCAAGTAAATGCCATAAATTTTTGACGAGTCGCAACATAAATTAGCATAAAGACATTTAAAATTACTCCGTAGACGGTGCGTATTAAATTTGTATTAATGCACTTATTGATTCGGCTTAGCTCCTTTAATTAGTTTTTTTTTTAGTCTTTAATCTCCTTTTTCGGCATTCGCCGTATCGGGAGAAATCACCCCTTCCCTTTGAGCCCCCAAAACCCGAAATCGCGATGATGCGATTTAGTTTAAAAAACGTAATCTGCATTAAGTGTTTAAAGAATATCGTGACTTCGCGACTCAGGGCTACGAAGATATAGTTCTTTGGAAGAGTGATTGTCGAGTCGCAAAACCCCAACAGTGTTTGACTATGGTTTAAAGCGACTTACCCCCGACACTAACCCGGGTGACTTTTGACGCCATCTCGCGACTTCACATATCAGAGTTTGGAAACCTTGCAACTTGTAACTCCCAAAGCGTGAAAGCGCGAGATAAAGAAAAGTGATAGACTTGCTTAATGGTTAGGCGATGATGATTTAGGACTATAATGGCTATCGCCAATTCACATGTTAGGGGAAATTTTTGATTGCAAGAATTATATTTCAACCATTTGTAAAAGGCGACTCCAACAGATTCCATGTTCTTTTTTATTTAGGTTCAAGTACTTCCTAAACTTCCTTGATGACTTCTCTAGATGCACTTGGGGTTTATTTCTTAAAACTTAAGAGTGGATTTTTTGACGTTTTTGAGCCTGCAAGGCCTTTGTAGAAAAACAATATAGACATCAACTTAAGAAGTTAAGAACATATAATGGTTGCAAATATGTTAACAATGAATTTCCAATTGACTGTAGTATATGGGGCATTTAGATGCAATATATAGTTTCCATACACTCTGCAACAAAACAACGTTGCTTAGAGAAAGAATCACACATTAAATAAATGGGAAATTGTATGATCCAATCTATGGGATTAAGTCCTCATTTTCGGGTAGAATCCATTCATTGTTCCCTTACATAGTTAATCACACTCCCATAAAGGACTTAAAAGATATAATACATGAAGAAGCCTAGAGTAACATTAAATCATATGTAATCCTATTTTGTGTGTTTGGTAGTGAAGCATAGGTTCACATTCTTAATGAGAAAAGGAAAGCATTAAATCCTAAGAGTGGAAAATGCATTTTTGTTGGATACTTTGAATATGTAAAAGTTTATAGAATTCTTCAATTGAATTCAACCAAAAATATTATTAGGAGAGATGTCAAGTTTGATGAAGGTCTCTTAATCTACATGCCTAAATTGTCATTTGTGCCATCTTTGGCCTAAAATCCATCTTCGATGAATGTTCCATCTCTTCTTCTTTATTATACTCTCAATTGTTCTATCTGTGCCCCTATTATTGTTTCTTATTCTAAAGATGTTGATAATGAGGATGAAAATCCAACTCCACTTTCTCACCCTCCTCTAGTTGAGTCCATTGAACATGACCCTACACAAGTACCACTAATACTAGATAGCCTTGTATAACATGAGAAGTAGGTGGTGATATTGACAATGATCCTTTTGATCAATACCATACATGTTCATATTTCTTGTGAGCCTCCTCTCTTTTGGATCAAGTTTCAGATATTCATGATCCAAAAAAATTTGTATAATCTTCTAACCATCAAGATTGGGATGTGCCAATGAATGAACATTATCATTCCTTAATAGCCAATGATACTTGGGACCTTATCCCTCTACCAAAAGGAAGAAAAATTGGTAGATGTAAATGGGTTTATAGTACTAAGTGTGTAATAGATGGAAGTGTTCATAGACATAAGCTCCTATTAATTGCTAAAGGATTTTCTCAAGCACAAGGAATTGATTATATTGAAACCTTTTCCATCGTAGGCAAAATGAATTCCATTTGCTTTGTTTTATCCCTTGAAACATCATACAAATGGGAGGTCCATAAGCTAGATGTTATATCCACCTTCTTTCAAGGGGATTCACAAGATTTTTTTTAAATGGAATAACCTCCCGATTGTATTAAGAACAACTCTAGTCTTTTTTATCGCCTTAAGAAATCTCTCCGTGGCCTTAAGAAATCTCTCTGTGGCCTTAAGAAAGGTCCTCAAGCTTGGTATGATAAAATGGATATTTTTCTTCTTGACATCAACTTCTCTATATGTCATTTTGACCCCAATGTCTATACTGATAAAGTAGGTGACCATCTCATCATACATTTTCTCTATGTTGATGACCTTACAGTCATTGGTAGTGATCCAAAACTTCTAAACCATGTCAAATATAGTCTTAGGATGAAATTTGACATGATAGACTTAGGACACCTACATTATTTTTTTTGGCCTCCAAGTCTTTCAAACCAAGGAATTCATTTCAACTTCCTATCCTAAGTATGCATGTGACCTTTATTGTTGCTTTCAAATGGAATATTGTAAACCAGCCACATCTCCCTTCCATTTTGGAGCCAAACTTGCTGCCAACTATACCACACCCAAAGTAGATGCCACTTTGTACCATTAGTTAGTTGGTATCCTTTTGTATATGATTCATACCCATCCTAATATTTCCTTTTTTGTTGTTCTTGTTGCATGGAATATGAAAACACTCCATCAAAGCCATTGAAAAGTAGCAAAGATGATACTTAAGCATATATGGGGTACAATTTAGTTTGGGATACATTGCAATTCATGGGGGACTCCTTTTTTGGTTGGTTTCATAGATTTTAATTGGGTCAATGACCCTAATTACTGAAAATCTACTACAAGGTTATGTTTTTAATCTTTGACTTGTCACTTGATCTTGTAAGAAGCAAAGTACCTTTGTTATTTCTTCAACGAGAGTAGAGTATAAAGTATTAGTTCATGCAATTCAAGCAACTAGGTGACTTTGATACATCCTTTCAGAGTTTGGATTCCAGTAGCAACATCTGATCATTATCTAGTGTGATAATCATAGTGCCATTCAACATGCCAATGCAAATTCAACATGAACACAAAAATCACATTGATCTACACATGCATTTCATCAGGAAGCTTATTTAGGATTGCGTCCTTGAAGTGCTCTATTGTTGAATAAATGACCATGTTGTAGGAATTTTTACAAAGACCCTTACAAAATCCAAGTTTTGAAATATTCAAGCTTTGTTAGGAGTTCATGAAGTTGTCATTAAGGGAGGATAGGCTCTAATTTATCCTTCCTTCTCCTATTTTTCCACCTCTTTAAATCCTTGAATCCTATCTCAATTAATTCTTATGGGGGGTGTTTGGATATTTATACACTTAGGAGTAAGTTAAGTTCAACTTGGTCTAATGTGTCTTTAGGAAATTTTTGTTTCTTTAGGGTGCTTTCTAGCTAACTAATCCAATGGTCATGATTATAATCTAGACATAATGTGATTTGATGGTTCATCTTCTCCTCGATATTAATGACACTTGACCCATGGATTAACAATTGATTGGTTTGTGATCTCTATTTAAAGAGCATGGAGGGTCATTTATTTATGATTAATTTTGAGATATGTTTATTTAATATATTTTATTTTTGCATTAATACATTGCCTCAAGTGTTTGTGTTGATTGGGGTCGTGGACTATTTTTGTCTTTGATAGTTTTAACCATGTAAACACTAGTGTACTAATATTTGATCTGCAGTGTGACTGGTTTCCTTAAGGTGTTTGATCTATGTGGATATACCCTATTTTTAGAACAATGTGATGATGCATGCATAACATTTCACATTTCTCCAAGAATTGAGTGTCATTTTTCAATTTGATAGTTAAGATTCCTACCATTCCTTCAATATCTTGGCTAAGAACATTCTCTTTTGGTAACTATCGAGGTCACTCTAAATAGGGTATGAAAGTTATATAATTTTTCTAAAATGACCTCCCTCATAGTCCTCAAAGTATTTTCAGCAAGGAGGATCATGATATTAGTATGAACTTCAACAATTTGGTTTTATGGTTCCTCCAGAAGTATAGAAGAAGTAGGAAATATATACAAGGGTTCAAAAGTCCAATTTTTTCTCTCCATGAAATAAATATCTCGGGGAAACTCATTGGGTAATTCCCCTCATTCTGAGGATGGTACCCATAGTAAATTGGATTCTAAATAAATATGAGGCTTTGAAAACATAGATATCAAGGATGTTACAACAATATTGTTACACATCAAAATTCCTCACTTCGACAGTGTCACATTTTCATTGTTGCAAGTGTCACGATTATTTCACGAGTGTTGTAACTGTCACATTCGCTAAGTGTTGCATCTCGAACGACACCATGAAAACACTTGCTACAACCCTTAAAACATGTTATAATAAGAAACCCCATCATTTGATAGTCAGAACGCATGTTTTTACTAGGGAGTTACTCATCTTGGTAATTTTTTGGAAGATCAATGCTCCCCTTCTCAGACATAGGGAGTGCTAGCGCTCCTTTTCCATCTCAGGGGGAGTGTTGTAGCAGTATGTTAGCCATTCTAAGGGAGCGTGAGTTGGTTGAGAAAATCGTGGAAGAAATCCCACTTTCTTCTAAATACAATTATGAATGGATTGGGTTAGTTTGGATCGAATCTAACTTCAGGGCTGCATCTAAGGAAGATATCACAACTATTGGAGCCATATACTCAACTAATTCCAAATATACCCAAGGTAGTTGAGCCTCTCAAAGCCTATAAATGGAGACATTCCCATGGTGAAACGGAGGAGAAAATCAACAAAGCATTGTTATTTTGATTGTGGATCTTTCAAGCAAGGGTTGGATGAGGAGGACTTGGAGAGACTGCTGCAATATCATCTGAAGATTGTAAGTTTCCTTTTGAAGTTCTCATCTAATATACTTGGCCTATTTCCTTGAAGTATGTGGTTTCATGTGCTTGTTTATGTTTAATATGATTTGCATAGATGAATTTTCTTTGCCTAATCCATTAGAGTAGAAGGAAGGCACTTGTTTCTTGTTGTTCATTGCAGGTATTGATTTGTGCTATAAGTTGGATCAAGCTTGCAGACAAAAGCAACTAGGACAAACATCATAAACATAGTACATCCTACTTTACCTTCTCCTCTCTTTTTTGATAAGTAAAATGAGTTTATAAGAATGAAACTAAGAAAGATCCGTATCCAAATTGTTTCTTCCTTCCTGTTCGACACTTAGAGATCTGATCTTTGATGTTCCTCAAGAACCCTACACTTCAGTTAAAAATCCTGGGCTCCAAGCACTGAATAGCATATGATATCTGAGACTTGGAAGCAAGGTGGGAGCTGGTGCTTCCTGCCAGTTTTTTGATAGCGAAGAGAATGAATCATAGAGGTAGGTCCATCACATATTTAATGACAATCCTTCCTCCTACCAAGCGTGACCCTGGTACACAATACTAGGAAACATATGCCTCTGTCGGCTGTGGAGTAGACCGATGTTTAGACAAAAGAACGGGTGCTCCCCTCTTCGAGAGCCCCGTTAAGAAATACACATCGTCAATGTCAATCTCAAGCATGTGCGATCCTATCTAGAATGCTTCCTCATCGTTGTCCCATAACCCGATGAGATACTCAAGTAAAAGGACTTCTTTTCTCATATTTTGTAGGTTGAAGTACTTTAGCAAGCCTCAATTTCATAGAGCTTCCCTCACTTGAGATTCTTGTAATGCAACCATATTGTCGAATTCCTGTTCTCTTTCCTTCCATTCAATCATGATTAGCTAAGTGCAAACCTGCAAATTCACAAAATAATCACATTAGCCAAGTTTCAAGAAAAGGAATTTCCTTTTCATAGCCTAAAAAACCAATTTTTAAAAAACTTTTGCGCCCAAGGCTCCCTGGAGAGCAGAAATAGAGTGCTAGCACTCCTCTAGAGGACACACTAGGGCACTAAACTCTCGATCAATGCCCCCCTCAATTACTTAAGGGAGCGCCGATCCTGTTCGATACTCTAGGGCTTTCCAAGGAGCCCAAGCTCATGAATTAAAGGCTGAAATTAGATAAAAAAACATGAAAATTAATGAGAAAGGCCAGAGAACCAACTTGATCCAGACGAAATCACAAATGGTCGCTTGTAGTTCATGTAGTCAACGCCGAAAAATCACTCCAAAGGGGGAAAAACTCAAAGGAAAAAGGCAAATGGTAAAACAAAAGGTGAGAATGAATTTTTTTTCCCTAATTGATTTTTAATATGTATAAATTAAGTCATTTACACCCCTTTTTTCACATTTATAATGTTTTATTTTTAAGTTTTCCTAAATTATTGTCGATTTTAAAATAAATTGCTAACATTTGTTGCCCAGAACAACTTGATTAAGTAGGAATTTACAGAGCATAGATTTTTGATGACCTTGTGATGCTATTGAGAAAACTTCGTCACACTTCGAGCTAATTAAAATATGAAGATAAGTCTATTGGGTGGTAGATTATCCCTTTTTCGATCCCAATAGAGTAACTACGAAAAATGGACACTCTAGTAAATCTTGACTAGAAGAGTTCTACATCGTATCGTTTTATACTTTTTCGGACCTTGGAGACTAAAATAACTAAAAAGGACAACCCAAAAGTCTTCTTTATGTTATTTTCAAACTCCCTAAACATGAAAAACAACCGACTTTTCCTTCTATGGACTCACAAAATTACACACTGAAGGGCCCATCTGGGGACGAACCCTTACTTCTTCCAGTTCGTTAAATAAAGGGAGATGAACTTACTGAAGGTGAGTTATATCATGCATGTGTTACCCTCGTCAAGCTCATTAAATAAGAAAGAGGTACTCTTCTATCTGGATGGGGGAAAATTGAAGGAAGTGGGTCAAGCTTCTTTAAAATGTTTTAGGCAGCTCTCGTAATTACCCTTGAACACGACAATTGTTTTCATTTGACCATACACTTGGATAGTCCATTAAACCTCCACAATGAACCAATCCTATGAGTCTTTCTACATCTTTGGCCCATCCAAAGAATGCCTCAACACTCGCTACATTATGGTTTGGTCCACTTTGAGTCTACGCTACCAAGTCTTATGTCGTGACTCAGTGTTCAAGGGAAGTCTTTCCCTCAAAAGTCAACCATATACAATGTTGCCAGTTCCCATACTCGTGTCATTCCATTTTCATCTATTATCACCTTCCTGTGACAGGTTTCATGTCGATTGATGGGGGATACATCAATGCCCTCCTTCGACGAGTCTTTTCCTGTTGACTTCAACAAATTATTTGAGAGATAGACTTAGGAACAAATTAATACCTTGGGACCTACATGCCTCAATGGCAAGCCTCCTCGCATTCGAAAGTGGGTATGCATCAATGACCCTTGACTGACTAATTCCATGAATGTTTGACTTCAACTCTTTTTTCACATTCGCTGGATTGTACTTTAAAAAGTACCTTGAGAATCATTGACATCAATGGTGATTTATCTCACACTTGTTAACGATATACCTCAATGATTGGTAATCAAGTGGTTTTTTTCATGTTCGACATCGAATCATCTATTCACATGGACATAATCGTACAATTATAGGATTGGGATGACAACCCTGGGTTGAGTATTCATCTACATATACACTTTACCCAGGTTGCAATGGCGATTATTCGACTGATATACATGTTTTAACATAGATCCACTTTGTATTGGTCTGTGGCTATCACATCATATCTCCATTGTGTATTCTTTTGTGGCTGTGATCAAGTCAAGTCATAGAGAGATGGATCCACATTGTATCTTTGGCGGCCATCTACTTAGTCAATATCATCATGGATCTGTAGTGTATTTATTGGCATCTGTGCTTTGAGTCAACCATATTCTGAGCATAAGTATGCCTACCTCGGGAATTGAACACATATTAACATTGTTTGATGGTTGTATGCAACTTCTACCAGGTTCTCCAACTCTATATCCTTGCTTCGAAGAATCTACAAGGTTTTTCGACCATCATCATTCCTTTTTTGAATTCACACTTTGGGGGGAAATATGTTACACATCAAAATTCCTCACTTCGACGGTGTCACATTTTCATTGTCACAAGTGTCGTAAGTGTCACACTTTTGTCACGAGTGTTGTAAGTGTCACATATCAAATGACACCATGAAAACACTTTCTACAACCCTTAAAACAGGTTAGAAGAAGAAGCCCCATCATCTGACAGTCGAAACAAATGTTTTTACTAGGGAATTACTCATCTTGGTAACTTTTTGGAAGATCAACACTCCCCTGCACATACATAGGGAGTGCTAGAGCTCCTTGTCCATCTCAGGGGGAGCATTGTAGGTCTCTGTTGCCCATTCTAAGGGAGCGCTGAGTTGGTTGAGGAAATCTTGGAAGAAATCCCACTTTCTTCTAAAGACAACTATGGATGGATTGGATTAGTTTGGCTTGAATCTAACTCCAAGGCTGCATCTAAGGAAGATATCATAACTATTGGAGTCATATCCTCAACTAATTCCAAATATACCCAAGGTAGTTGAGCCTATTAAATACTATAAATGGATACATTCCCATGGTGAAAAGGAGGAGAAAATAAAAAAAGCATTGCTATTTTCATTGTGGATATTTCAAGCAAGGGTTGGATGAGGAGGACTTGGAGAGACTGCTTGATGCAGGAGCATCTCTCACAGCAAGTGAGCCAGCGCGGAATGCAAGTGAACAGCTGGACAAAACCAACACGAGTTTTGAAATTGTCTCGAAGATAATGCGCCAACCTTAAATGTGATATTAAAGAGAGGCGTACTTTTATATTGTAATCAGACCTTGAGCATCCCACTCTCGTCTGTATTAGATGGAGGCATTTATGTTGAGATGAAATAGGTAGATAGAATTTAATATTAGATTAGACAGTTTTAGAAAGAAAGAGGGAAACGAGATATAGACACCCTCATTGTGCATTGTAACATAATCCTGAGCATTGAGAAGAGAAGCAGAGAGTTGTGGAAGGATACCCATGTACGGAGTTTTAATTAATAGAAGAGGTTGATTCAAATCCATGGTTTTGTGTTTATTCTCTGTGTATGTATGCTAAATGCTATGCTCATAACTATTTACTTTCTGTTATGTAGTTGTTTTACATGCTGTGTATGAATGATTTCTTGCTGAGTGTTTGAAACCTGAGAAAGGAAGTAGGAGAAATGAGTTTCAATTGTTTCTCTATTTGAGCAAGGATTCCTTCAAGGAGTGTAGTTGAAGTTGTCCACAAGGAGTGTGTTGACAGAAGGATCAGATAGTTTAACTCTTGTTCTCGTTCACCTCGAAGTGAAATTGGGTTATAGGAGCTGTGCAAGGAGTGCTCAGGCTAAGGAAAGTCTCAGTTGTGAATTTGAGCGAAGCATTGGAGGACTGCTGCTGCAGGTGTGCGTAGAGTCGAAGAGTTCTCAGATATTTGAAGGCATCTGGAAGTTTTCGCAAGGTATGCGCGCAAAACAAAATATTCTCTAAGACTCAGAGTCATGAGAAAGATCAGGAGGGATAAACCCTTTGAAGCTATTGAAGGTAGCACAAAGAGTTGGAGCATATCGAGTGACTCAAGGCGACGGAGGTTTGGGTCACAATTGATTAAGTACAGGAAGGAGTCCTTGGTTCATTTCATGAATGTATCGAGGAGAAGAAGACAGACGGTCAGGATCTTAGGGAGAGGATTTTCGAAACCCCACCAACCGTCAGATCTTCCAGAGAAGCGAGGAGGATACAGTTACATCCGAAGCCCAAGCTCTAGGGATCGTGAGTCGTGGGATCAGCCAATAGATTTTTGAATGTTGAAGATTTCACGTCCCGGAGGAGTATAGGAGTGCGCAAGAAGAGGAAACCATGAGTCGTCAGATCTCACACAGATATCCGTCAGCYGTTGGATCTGACTGGAGAGACGYGAAGTTTAAGTCTTCGTGAATAGGGAAGCGAAAGTCCCGAAAGGCATCAAGATATCGGCACTCGGGATATCAGGGATATCGGGATGTAAGGAGAGTCACTCGACACCCGAAACCCCGAATTTGCGAGGTTTTGATCTGAGCCRTTCGTTTGGGAGAAGACACGTGTCGCGAGATTTCCCATATTGGGGACTYGGACATCGGAGGACAGAAGGGGAAGTCCTTCAACTTCATGAGTGGAAAAGTGGCGAGAAGACCAGGAGTCGTCCATCTAAGGAGGACAGGTGGCAGAGATCGAGAGATCTCACGGACTCAGAAGTTCGCAAGGTGAGAGACCAAGCATTGGGTACTCCAAGTCGCGAAGACGCGAGGAGCGAGGAAGAAGGATAGCCATTGGATCTGGGTCGTAGGAAGACCGTTGGATCGGGAACCCCATCACCTATCGCGCATTTGGGGGTTTGGAGGTTGAGAGGGGTCACTTTTGACATCAGAAGTCGCGAAGTGCCGAGAGCGGAGGCTCGTGTGGACACGTGGCAGAGCCATAAGGTGAGACCCACGTGGTTGAAGGGTGGACACGCGTTGCCTGGAGAAAAGAGTCAACACTCCATTGAATTCTCGCATCTCGGGGATTTGCGGGATAAGAGTGTGAAGGCTCGACGCTTCAACCTGTGAGGTTGCGAAAAGCGAAAAGTGTCAAGGGAGGAGTCAACCCGGCGTTGACCTATTTCGTCTCGGGAGATTGTAACAGGAGGGCACAAGAGTTCGACTCACGAACTCACGAAGGTGCGAGTTGCAAGAGGCGCTGATATTTAAGCTCTAGCCTATGGTTACATGTGGGGAGGGCGCTGACAAGGAAAGGAGCCATAACCGTATGGCCGGTTCAGGTATCGCAAGATTGGAAAGGAAGAGTCAGAAGCTTTGACTCATGAACTCGCGAGATTTAGTCCGATCTCCCGATTGTAAAGAGGATATCCTGTGGAGAGTTTTCTGTGGGTACGGATTTCCCGATAGGGAAATAGAAGAGACTTAGGGTTCTTCGAGCCAGTAGAGAAGAGAAGATCCTGTGAGCAGACGTGCTTGCGAGCATGCCTGCATCACTGCTGCAACATCATATGAATATTGTAAGTTTTCTTTTGAAGTTCTCATCTAATATACTTGGCCTATTTCCTTCAATTATTTGGTTTCATGTGCTTGTTTATGTTTAATTTCATTTGCATAGATGGATTTTCTTTTCCTAATCCATTAGAGTAGAAGGAAGTCACTCGTTTCTTGTTGTTCATTGTAGGTATTGATTTGTGCCAAAAGTTGGATCAAGATTGCAGACATGAGTAGCTAGGAAAAACATCGTAAACAAAGTACATCCTACTTTACCTTCTCCTCTCTTTTTCAATAAGCAAAATGAGTTTATAGGAATAATGTCCAAATTATTGTTTCTGTCCTGGTATAGGGGTCAGTAATCCAAGGGAAAGTTCACCTGTCTACAGGGAAATATTTTTGTAACAAATATACTCATTAACATCTCAACTTTTTACTTATAGGAATATAATCTAGGTGGAGAGGATAACATCTTTCCTCCCAACCCCCTAAAATAGACTCAATTAACGAATTCAAAAAGTGGCATCCCATAGAAGCTTTCAAATTATTTTGTTTACACCACTAGCTTCCCCTTAGTTCTCATGTAAGATAATATATCTCTTTCACCTTTGTATCAATAGCATCCAATGATGCCATGCTTAACTTGACCACTTGCATGTTCTCATGTTCATACTCACATCCCTTGATTATTCTTCTTTTCCCTTTCCTTCTTCTTGGATGACCTTATGACCAATGATTTGTTGGTAGTATCATATTTAAAATAATGTATGTTGAATAATTCATCACCCTCGAGCTAGAATACACCTCCTATTTTAGCTACAATTAATTATGTAGCCCAATTAGGCATGGGTTCAATTTCTATATTTCTCTCTGGAACTGAGACATGAGAGATCACAATAGATATTATAGAAGTATAAAAGTGGAGAATAAGGGGAATATTAAGAGGTATATTCAAAAATTGCGTCAAATCTTTCTCCTTCCTCTTCGCTCTATCACCTACAATATTCATTTTATTTTTGGGCTCGTTAGGAATGCATGCTCATGGGGGAATTTATTTCTAGATGGATTTTGTTCCCTACCATCATCTCATTTTCCTCTGCAATATTATTAAATATAATCCAATGCTGTAATAGATGATGTATTTACAACATGAGTACTGAGAACAATATATTGACTCGTATTTACATTCTCCAAACCACTGGTAGCCATACAACCCTTGGAACATTGTAAAAAAGTACAAACTTAAATTAATAGAATCATCATACAAAAGATCTAGTATTCCCAATAATCTTTTTTTCTTTTAATAAAAGGGGTGTATAAACATTGTAAGCACTAAATCAATAGATTTTGAACCCTATAGAATGTTATTATTAGTTTCATGAGCACAACTCATAATAGACTAGGAAACGAATGTCTCATTCTTGTCTTCTTGGATGGACCCTAAATCCTAGCTATAAGTGGTCTTTTTGAAAATATATTCATCATAAGACAATTCATCAATCTCTAGATCCTATATCTAAATTCTAGGAACCCTAGAAAAATATACAATAATTTTGATCTTTTGCTCTTCATTGTAAGACACTCAACCCCCTAAGTACCTTTTTAAGGATGGGGTATTAAATTTTCTCTTTTTTCCTTTAACATAATCTACATCTCTTCTCGAGGACATTGACGTCTTCAACTTGTCATGAGATTTTGTCGACTATAACAATGCCCAAATTCAAACTATAGATTGAAGGTCATAACCTTTTAAAGTATTAGGGTCTTCATTAGCGAAAGGTTTCCCTAACGGATCTAGGATAACCCAGTTCAATAATGACGACTTCCTCAAAACTTCTACTCGATTGATGGATAACCACTTGTCGAATTCCGGGTTAGCCTCTCCGGTGGGATCTTCCTCGATTAATAGATGAAATTAAATCTTTCCTATTCTAAATCGATGGTTTACCTTTGTTCTCGGAAATCCCCCCTATCAGAGTATTCTGGTTGTGGTCCCACTGACTACTCCAAATCTACCACTTCGAATACACTCACTTCGACAGATTTAACGGTCCTTGAACCTCCCGCCGTTGGGATCCTTCTTCTACTTAGCCCTTTCAAACCTCCGATTGTGCCAAAGAACTATTCATTGGATCCAACGATCCATATTCCCCCTTGGTCATTCTTAATAATATTTCAGATTAATTATCCGATATTACATCAAAATCCCACTTTTAATATCTTATTTTCTTAATCCTTATTAGTGTTGATTAATGCTTAATTAATTTAAAATCCAAATCATTGTTCCATTTTGACTTAGTTGAGTTTATAACCTGCCCGGTAACAACAAGAAACTACTCTTATAACGATTATATTATAATTTAATTAATTATATTATATTATAATTTAATTAATTATATTATATTATAATATAATTTATTAAACTATGATACGCTTAGGTTTATTAACTTGGATTAACATATAAATCATAGACCTTGGCTTATGACTTCCCACCGAAATCTTCATATATATATATATATATATATATTGGAAAATAAAAGGGAATTAAAATATATATTTAATATTATATATTATCTCAGGTACTTCAGACGTCCTTCACATGCAATATTATATGTTTTATAACCTTATAATATTCAAGCCATTGTAATCCAAACGTTCACTCCTCTCTCGTTACTCCGATGGACAATTATGAAAGAGAAACATTTAATATTATAAAATATATGTGGGACCTCTTTAACACTCACGCCATCATTTCAAGAGCTTCACTCTTCATTCAAACACTCCCTTCCATTTACTTTGATGGTGAACTCTGAAAAGGATTTGTTTTAATATTTGATTTTTATAATTCTTGCAACACTCACGCCATCGCTCTGACAATTTCTCTCTTCGTTCAAACACTTCCTTCGATTTACTCCGATGGTCAACTCCGAAAAGGGTTTGATTTAATATTTAATATTTATAATTCTTACAACAATCACACCATCTCTTGGACAACTTCTCTCTTCATTCAAACACTCCCTTCCATTTACTCCGATGGTCAATTCTGATGGTCAACTCCAAAAATGGTTTCATTTAATATTTTTTTTTTATAATTCTTACAACACTCAAGCCATCGCTCTGAAAACTTCGCTCTTCATTCAAACAATCCCTTCCATTTACTCCGATGGGCGAGATTTTTGATAATAATATTTATAATTATTTAAGTTGAGGAAAATAAGAGGATATACACAACTCCAGGCATTTAATTTATTGATAATTAAAAATACCTTAATTATACCTCCTTTAGGAGCGCCCAACGACTTGTGTAAAGTGTGAAATTTAAAACTTGGAAAATATTAGCACAATTTAAACTTTTGCACAGAAGGGAAAAACTTCAAGTTTTTCCCATTACTCATGCACTAGGGAAAAAATTCTAGTTGTGATATAATGGTTTCCAACCTTATGATTCAAATATTAGAACATTTAAATGCTAACTCTAGGAATTTACTAATAGTTACCAGACTTTACCATTTTTTCAATTTTGTCCAGAAAACATAGAATTTCACATTTACATGTATACATTTATGCAAATTATTTGTTTAAATTTTTTCCCCAAATATTACATTTCTTGGAAATAGAAATCCTCCATAGTAAAACTATGTTTTTACCAGAGATCACTAATCTTGTATTTACATGCGTCTCTTTGCTATTTTTGGGCAGTAGTTACTATTTCCAAATCTTTCCCCTTTGGACATAAATCTACTGTGTAATTCTTAGCAAAATTTGTTTTCTTCCAAATCTTAATGAAACATAATTAATCACAATGCTTTAAATTCTAAATTTCATTTTATTTCCAATTTATAACTTAAATTTGCATTTCTCATTCTTTTATTATTATTTATTTTTAAAATACTTTGGCTCTCTTTAACATTGGGCTTATTTTCTTAATATCAAACATGAGTCTAAACTTCCTTCAAGTTTTGATTCTAGTAGATTTTCCAGACCAACAGAGAGACCAAAGAGAGCTACCCAAACTTCAGGTTTCTAACGAAAATTGCATTTTCCTAATTACCAAACTGCTCTATGAGGATTTTAGTGGCTGGACTTTACCAATACTTGGGGATTTGTTCATATAGATCACTATAGGTGATCAACAACCACTTTGTTCGTAATTTGGGTGATAACCCATTATTAACAACACCCCTTTTCGAATAGAGACATGCAAAAAACCAACAACAGAATGTGTTTTCCAAACTTTATTTTAGATTTTCTAGCTAGCCAGACAATCAAAGTGACAATTTCATCATTTGAACATAATAATAAATTTTGCAATTATCTAACATAGGAAATCCATACTATGAAATAAACTTGTCATGACAATACAAGACACAAAAAACACTTATCTGAAACTTAGAAATAACTAGAATTTGCTGAAGGGTGTGCCACTTTCCACCCAACCATAGGCACAAATGATATTGGTGTATTTCACAACTGGACACCCCCTAGCCAGAGTATGATGCCATGAGAGATAGTTCTTGTTTTTCTCAACAACCAGCAAGGGATGAAGGTTACTCTGCTTCTCCCACAAGAACCTGGAAGCCCAGTATTCTATCCACCAAGAAAAGGGGGCCTACTATGATTGTTCACTCAATCACTCAAATTCTCTACAACCTCATTTATCATCTTGATTAGAAAACACTGCCCAACAGTTCCTGTACCCAACACAATTTATTTTCTCAGTTCTCTTCGATACCATAGAGATTCACACACTCCTCTTCCTTAGAAATGGTCCCCAGAACCATTCATGTGCATCCTCTGCCTTTTGCCCATGGTTTTCCTCTTTTTCTTTCATTCTCCAGCAAGATTTTGTGGTTCAAATCCCCCAATTCGAGGGTTAGATCAGAAATTTCCAGATGGGTACTCTACGCATTCTCTCATTGATTTCTGAGGAATACTTTTCAACTACCAGTTTGACTGGTAAATAAATTCTCTGGGGAAGAGGACTGTTCGGGGTCTGAGCATTTTTAAATCCAACAGAGTATTGACCTGGTGGGGGTCATCTCAACCATTACTGGTTCCCCTCACCATTCCCTCTCATGCATCATAATCTGTATTGGCAACACCTTTAGCAATTATTCAACAGTGTCCATTTTATTTAATAACATAAATATTTACATTACCTTCTTTAGAAAGGTTCATCATTTCCCAAAATCCACACATATCCGATCTATCCATAGTATTTTAGAAAAATATAATTATATTTACAAGTTGGGGGAAACATTGGTATTGCACTCATCATCCCTGACATTTAATAAGGTGGAATTTTTGTTCCTTTTTAGATGTAGTTCAAACAAACGATATAGGTCATATCCCTCCAACACTTCTTTAATAACCATATCAAAATCCTTCAACCCTACAACATCTTTATTAAAATGTTCAATATGGTTATGTCTGGTTGGCTAATTTGATGGCCATAGCGATGAATTACTTAATTCCATTATCTTTGAAAACTACATTCTTGTCTAAACATTGTTAAGAAGCCTCCATTAACAAATAACAAATACCAAATAATTTAGTTAATTTGTCAGTTTGTTCAAAGAAACCATAGATCATGATATATGCCAAAACGTTCACAATAAATAAATCCCCTTCTCCACATAAGAAATTATTGGCCTCTTTAGTAATATGTGAAAGCTATTTCCTTGTCAACATTTTCTTCACTCTGAAGACAAATTTATCTTGAACATTCCAAAAATTGTCCTTTGTCTTATGGATCCAAAACAAGGGGTGCCACACGTGAGCAAGTTGAGACTAGGAGTTATGGTAAACTTCTAGTGAAATAAAATAATCTCATTACAATAAGATATGAAAAATATAATTCCTTTGTAGTTTTAATGAACATGATGTTGGGTAATACTAAATAGTAGTAGAAATAACCTATTACTAGTTTAAAAAAATTCCTCTTCTATAAATTTCATGAATTTCAATGGAATTGTTATAGGTAAATTTGGATGTGGACTATTGAACTATCATAGGAGTAAACATCTAAGGAATATTCTACAGGTATGAGCTAACATATATAAATTATACTCTCCTGGAACCACTATTTCTCTTAATGGGTTCACACTCTAGGAATTTATCATTGCATATTATTGTGCCTTATCTACCATGAAACTCTTGGTGGGTTAGACTGGGGGATGGAGCCTCCACTTGAAATCCCCCATATCAAACTATAAATTGAATGGGACCTATTGTGAAGGTAAGGGATCTAGGACCAAGATTAATTCCCTTTGACACTCTTCCTCCTCCCATATGGAAGGATCCCCCAATGATAGGTCCCAACATATGGGTGAGGGATGAGGTAGATGGTTAATCTATGCTCTTCCCTCTTCCCATACGAAGAGATCCCTATATAGTGAGATCCTCATAAATATAAGGTAAGAAAGGAAAAATGGAGGCATTTCATATGAATCAAGTGTTCCGTGCACTAATATATGCCACAAAATATACGAGATCATAAAATATGCATTCAAGCACTTATATAGATATGAGACTTGAGAAGAGAGGGTTTGGAACCTCGTAAAACACTAAAATGTTTAGGGATATTGAAAGAAAAACTAATGAGCTATGAGTCTTAGTATTCTATGACATGGATAGATGTGATTTATGCACATATCTCTACATGGGACCTATGACTTAAGATGTCATCAAGAAGTACACTTGGACTTGGAAAAAAAATTGACATCATGGGCAAATTTTACAATAAAACTCTTGAAATAGATCAATCACAAACTTAACCAGGAAAAACCCACTTTTACAATTGTTGGGGTACATGCTCAACTACATACTCAGTGACATACACATTTCTCCATTTTTCCACTTTCTCAGGAGGACTACTATTTATAGAATGCATATTTATAACATGCCCATTTTTAGTCAGTAGCTTCCTATATGTAATATTGTGGGAAAATACCATGGGTTTCCAAAACCATGGGATCATAAACCACCATTAGGTAAATTCATATTTTCTAGGAGGAAGAGTGCTTCATTCCTTGATTTTAGGAGATAATTCCTATTTCATGGCTAGAGAGCACACTTGAGTAAGAATATTATTCTCCTAAGGAAGTGTGCATTACCCATGTTATTCTTGGAGTTAACCTATTTCCTATTTTTAGTGACTTTCCATATTTGTGAAATTCTCTCTCAATTAGGACTTTAGTTCCATTCTTGGACTCTAGTATTATTCTAGGAGAGTTTTTTTCTATTATGTAGTGCATGTTGACTTCATGGAGAGTTATCACTTGAGTTCACACCTTATTTTTGACCTTTCCTTATTATTAACAACTTTTGACTTTAGTTAACTGCTGCTAGTGGGAGTGGTTGATTTTTTACTTGAGCATGGACATGGAAACCCTAACCTAGTGCACATTACTCCTATTGTGGAGAGTCATATATATTGTAATCATGATCAAGGATTAATACAATGTGATTTTAGTTGATTTCTTAGTCTCTTATGTGTGAAGATTAATTCTATTTTTCTCTCTCCTCTCTTTCTTTTGCAATTAACTAGTGTAGTATTTCCTACTCACAATTAGATCTTGGAGTGTGGTTTAATCCTACATGGTATCAAAGATATTATTGTGGGGGAGTATTCACTTTTACTGCAGTTTTATATATTAGATTGGAAAGCCCACAAAGAACTATGGATCAACCATCTTCTTCAGTGATCTTGACACCCTTCAACTAATTTGAGTGGAAGCCCAAGATAGAGCTTCTACTTCGTAGCAAGGGTTTGTATAGGGTCATCATGGGGACTTAGCTCGAGCCTACTTAAGCCATAGAGAAATCAAAATAATTCAATAGAATGGATGAAGCCTACATGTTGTTATGCTGGAGCATCTCTCTGGATCTCTTCTTCAATGTCGATACTTGCAAGACTCCTAACGATGTTTGGACAAAGTTGAAAGATTTGCTACGAAAGCAAGATAAACTAAGAGGTAATCAACTGGAGAATGATCTACATGCATTGAATCCAACAGATTTCGAGACCCTACAAGACCGCTTATGTATGTTTAAAACTTTGATTTCACATGTCAGGGCTTGTAAAATTGATAAGAAAGATGAATAATAAATCTTTTCAATTCTAACCAAACTAGGACCAACGTATTTTGTCTACACTTATTCTTTTCATACTACCAAGTTATATATGGGGTATACATAGAAGATTCCATCCTTGGATGAGTTCATGGAGTCACTTATCCATGAGTTGACAAAGCTCATCTAGATAGGGGCACTCAATAGTTCAAATCCCCATGTGCTTATAGCTCAAGGAAGTTCAAAGAAGAATAAGAAAAAGATCAAGGGCAAGAAGGACCAAGAGAACAAGAAGGAAGGTAAAAAAAAGTACATAGATGAGAGTTTAAGTTCCAAGGAATTAAAGAGAAAGAAGGAGAAGACCAAGTGTTCCTACTATAATAAGGGGTTCCATCTTGAGACTTCTTGCATGAAAAAGTCCATAGATCTCATAACACAATCATTTGAGCAACATCACCTTGAGGGCTCTATTCCAAATAATGCAAGAAATAATCCATAAGACAAGCCATAATCATAAAGAGGTAATGGTCATGCATTAATTTCTATTCCATCTTCTCCTAATTCTTGGGTTCTTGATTCAAGGGATACCCATCACATGGCCTCATCAGATAGAATTTTCTTGTACTTGGAGACTTGTTCCAGACCACCGATCTTCATGGCAGATAATTATCCCGCTGAGCTGTGCGGTAGGGCTAGACTTTATCTAGAACATGGATGATTTTAGGATGTAATTCATGTTCTAAAGATTTCAGTGAATCTCCTCTCCATTTATCAAATCACTCATTTAGGTCCAGGGAAGAAGGTGGAGTTCGCTTCAAACTCAGTTATTATTTCCGACTTGGCAGTGGGTTCAAAAATTGTTGTTGGTGAGGTTAATTACCATTCCAGGTTGCACACCTTCTCTCACTTTACTCATAAATCTGATTACATATATCTTCTAACACATGATAATGAAGAGTACATGTTGTGGCATGAGAGGTTTGGGTATCTGAATTTTAAATATTTAGATTAGGTTAGTAAAGGTGGAATGGTACATGGATTACCCCACATTTAGTACACAGATGGAGTTTTCCAGGGTTTCATACTAGCCAAACATCCCGAGGAGAAGTTCAACACATGTAAAGCACAAAGCACATCATCACGTCTAGAGATGGTTCACAGTGACATTACAAGTCCTTTCCCACTCCCATCGACCAATAAAGCTAAGTATGTTCTTACTTTCATTGATGATTTTTTGAGATATACATGGGTCTACTTATCAAGTTAAAATCTGAGGTATTTGACTGTGTTAAAGATTTCAAGCATCTAGTTGAGAACCAAACAAGGAAAAGGATTAAGAATATTTTTACAGACAATGGAGGAGAGTATGTGAATAATGATGTTGATCATCTTTGTTTAGAAGTAGATATAGAGTTGTAACACACAGTTCCATATACTCCACAACATAATGGGGTAGTGGAGAGAAATAATATGACATTGAAAGAGATGGCCAACTGTATGTTGCAGACTAGAGCACTTACTCCAAAGTTATGGGATGAAGCTATCAACTGTGCAACCTACATTCATAATATAGTTCCTCATAAATTATTCAAGGGAGTGTAATACCCATAGGCTGAACCCCAATAGTACATATAAATGTAAATGAACATATATGCTAGTGAGCCTTGGATACTGATTGTTAATGCGATTGTAATTATACATATACATTGGTGAGTTGATGGTACACGGTCTTTGGTTCAGTTCTGCGTGCATTGAGTCAGTGCGTGAGAATATCATACCAAAGGAGTGCAAACATTTTATAATGTATCTTGCACCTGTGTAAGTGTGTGAGGATTGCGCACTAAAGGAAGGGTGCGTGCCACGTTGAGTTTTGCATACAATGGAGTAAGTGCACAGTTTTGGGGCTAGAGTTCCTTTGTGTATATGTATTTTGAGGCCAGAGTGCTTGTGTGGTTATTAGGATGGAGAGCCATATGTTAAATTTCCTGTGAGCCATCATTGTAATATGTAGTCACATGCAAATATTAATGAAAACACATCATTGCTACAAACCAACCATGTAAAAGAGTATGGGGGGATAAACTCCACTAGGTATGGAAATGGGGATAAAATTTAAGGATAAGGGGATAAGATAGGGGGGATTAAGCCCAAAGGAATATTATATTAATATTCCTTAAAGTATAAAGTATGCATAATTATTTTATCGAAATTTTTAAGGATGGGGAAAAGTGGGCCCAAGGTAGTTCTCAACATGAAAAGTGTCAAGTTGGGAACATGCATACATATAGTTTGGACTTAGTTAATTTTCCTATCATTCTATCATCATTCCTTCATTCACTCTACTGTCATCTGTACCCTATTGTTACTATACATGTACCTATACCTTGGTTAGCTTTGGAGCTATACTGAAGAAACGAGTTTTCAGGCCCATAATATTTTGAAGAGGCGGGTTATTAGGCCCATGAGACTTATCTCCAGGTGAGAGAATTGTCTAGAATTGATTTCTGAAGGTGCCAAACTGCAGCTACAGGGCTTTGAGACATCATGTCCAACTTGTTGCTAAATCCCCAGAAAGGAAGTGGGGAAATCGAGGGACTGTTGAGTAGAGAAGGGGAACACTTCCTGGGGTGGGAAAAGCATGTGGGGAAAGAGGGACCGTGGGCTGTTAGTTTAAGTAGGAACTTATGATTGAGTTTCCTACTATCTAATATACCTTATCCTGGTTAGGAATCCTTTACCTAGGTGGATTTTATCCCTAGCTCGGGGGTGACCCACTGCCGAGAGTTATGCGCAGTGCGATCCAAGGTTGGGAAGAACATGGAAGGTTTGCATGCAATTGGTGTTATTTTAATCAAAGATAAGTGTCAATTGTGTGTTAATTCATGTGTTGTGTTAATATTTATGCATTTGTTTTCATGGGTTTTTCCTGTGTATGTTGCATGCATATTTCTATTATTATTTTGTATGAATATGTTGTATAGTATTTTTATAATTTAAATTAGTGTCAGAGTTCGAAATTTTGAGTGGCATATACCAGGTGGTGACTGGGGATGCTACAATGTGGTATCAGAGCCTATTTTTCAACACTAATCCTGGATGGTCCGAGTTAGTAGAATGCTTAATTATAAATTTGCAGAGAATTAATTTCTGGAGTATGTACACAACTTATTTGATTAAATTATTTCCGTAAAATTGAGAGAAATCTCATGGGTAATGTGAAGAATCGAGCCGAGAAATTAAAAATAAGCAATTTCAATTTCTAATGTGGAAATTCGGGCCTGTAGATGGATGAATTTTTGAGTTTACAAAGAGGCCATGGCGCCCAGGATAAAATTGGGTGAAATTGGGAAAAAGCCCCAATTTCTGCAACAAATTTATGGAGGAATTCGACGAGGAGAGGTCAAAATTCCTATGCAAAGATCAAATTGGGTTTACAGGATAAAAAGTGTCCATGTGAAGTTTAACAACAAATATTCTCGTTCAACACCAGATTTGTATGGGCCAGAGATGAATATGAAGTTCACGAGTCAGAATTATGGAAAAATCAACTAACCGTGAAAAAATAATGGTGCGTGATTGTACACATTAAAATTTGGTGTTGCACGAAAAAATAATGGTGCACGGGTGTGTGCACTAAAATTTGACGCTACTCAGTGTAGAGATGGTGATGCACGGAAAAATAATGATGCACACTAAAATTTTGGCATTGTGTGGTGAAAAATTGGTGGCATGCTCATAATATTGATGCACAGCTGAGCGCACTAGAATTTGGCATCGCACGGTGCAAATCTTGTGGCGCATGGATAATATTGGTGTGCAAGGTGTGCGCATTGAGTGCTGGCAGAGCGTAGTGAAAATTTGTTGGTGCACGTACAATGTTAGTGTGTAGTGCGTGCGTGTTAAATATTCACTCCGCGCAAAACTAGAATTGGTGGTGCGCAAGGAGTATTGGTGCACGATGTGATCACACTAAACCTTGGTGTTATGTGGTGTGGAGCTTGCAATGCATGTAGAATATTGGTGTGTGACACAAAATTTGTGTGCTCTAGATATTGGTGTGCAACACAAAAGTTGTGCACACTAGCCATTGGCACGCGACACAAAATTTGTGCACACTGGATATGGGTGCGCTGTGCATGTGCTACATTTTGGGTGTTACATGTGTAGAACATAGTCATGGATCTAAATTAAAATTTTGGGCATGTTGAAATGTTTTAAGAGGGAATAGAAGGTACCAGTAGCATTCAAGGCCAAAAAAAAAACACTAATTGGCCTAAAACTTCAGCAGGTTGTATCTAGCAGCCCGAAACCCAGAAAGAGGTGAAACTTGGACAAATTGTCCAAATTATGACGACGAAGGAACGTAGTTGGGATCCTATCAAAAATCTAGAAGAGAAGGTACAAAGAGGCATAAATACAGTTCAAATTTGCACCTGGTTAAGGTGTGAGCATAAGGAATTCTTGGGTAATATTCAAATGGCCACAACTTTTAGCTCAAGACTTAGAATTGAGAAAGGATGCAGTCATTGGAAAGGTATTGGACAGAGGAATCTGGATATCCACCTAGAAAATTTATATGGGTAGTTAATTTCATAAGGAACCAGAAGAAAGAATTCTGATGCATTATTGGAACAAATTTGTACATAATTTTCATGAATTTGTTAAATTGTTTAGTCTAACAAATCTTGTTGCCTGCACATTTTGCAGAGTAACAAAATTTAGATCAGAATAGGATCAACACAGAGTTCATAAGCATGAAAGGCACATAATATGCTTAGAGGGATTACAACCATGAAGATGAGATTACAAGGATGTATGTATGTATGGGTAATTAAGGTACAAATTCAAATGGACACGAAGAAGGCAAGGAGGAAAGCATGAACTTGGTAGAGACCATAAAAAGTATGCAAAATGATGTCCAAAGTTATAAATATGATAATGAGAGGCTTATGAAATCAAAAGAGTAGAAAGAAGACTTCAACATCAAGTTAATGCAGAGCTTAGACAAAATAGAGAAGAAGATGGATAAGGAGATTGAGTTAAGCAAATTAGGGAGTCACAGATCTCATGATGAGAGGAGAAAAACAAGAAGTGTTGGTAGGAATCACCATCACTCCACAAGGAATTAAAATAGGAGGGAAAACATTAGTTCAAGTTCATATTCTGTCATGAAGCATAAGAGAAGGTCTGGGGTGGATGAGCTATAGGGACAAATGAATAAAATCAAACCACTTACATTTGATGGTGAGCAAAAGAAGGATGAGGATGCAGAGACCTAGATATTGGGTATGAGGAAGTACTTCCATGTAACACACCCACTACCTAATATCAAAATTTTTTGGTTGAATTCTCAATAATGAGAATTCTCGGAGTCCTACAGGGGTCTAGTGCAGGCTAGTTCTTCCTCGCTCACCTCCTTGTGATCGTGGGTTAGGACCACAGGTCAAACAAACCAGGCACCTTTCACAACTCGCGACCTCATGAGTTGTGCGTCAAAGGCCCTCGAATTTTCTTCACAAATCACCGATACCCGAGGTCACAAAATGGGTATAGCTCCTTTCTTAGTTAGTGCCCTCCCCACCTGTAACCGTAGGATAGGCTTAGACATCAACACCTCTCACAACTCGCACCCTCGTGAGTTTGTGAGTCGAACTCTCGTGCTCTCCTATTGCGATCTCCCGAGACACGATCAGTCAACGGAGCATTGGCTCCCTTCTCTAGGCGATACGTGTCCACCCGTCAGTCATGCAGGCCCTACCTTGAGGGTTGCCAGGTGTTCTCTCGTGCTCGGCTCTCGGCACCTCGCTACTCGCAACTTGGAGCACCCAACCTTTGGGATCTTACCTCGCGAACCTCCGAGTTCATGAGATCTCTTGGATCTCCTGACACGCGTCCTCAACTATGGACGGCTTAGATCCTCTCGTGGCTTCGCCATTCGCGACTTGGAGCATCCAACTTTTGGACTTCTACCTCATGAACCTCCGAGGTAGGGAGATCCCTGGATCTCTGCCACCTGTCCTTCTCGGATGGACGACTCGGATCCTCTCGTGGCCTTGCCTCTCGCGACTTGGAGCGTCCAACTTTTGGACTTTTACCTCGCGAGCCTCTGAGGTAGCGAGATCCCTGGATCTCTGCCACCTGTCCTTCTCGGATGGATGGCTCGGATCCTCTTTCCACTTCGCTGCCTCGTGACTTAGAAAATCCAAACTTCGGGCTCTTACCTCCCGAACCTCCGAGGTAGTGAGGTCCCTAGATCTCCGCCACCTGTCCTCTTCAGATGGATGGCTCAGATCCTCTCGTGGCCTCGCCACTCGTGACTTGGAGTATCCAACTTTTGGACTTCTACCCCACGAACCTCTGAGTTCATGAGGCTTAACCCTCGTCTATCTCCTGATAGATCTAACAACTGTCGAGTTTCCTAGCTAAGATCTGACGGTTCAGATCGGCCCTGATGCCGCACCCTTTCCTAATGTTCTTTGGACGTGGGAAACCAACGGTCCGAAAGTTCTCATGGCGCCTGGAGATCTATGATTCAGATTTACTCACTATTCACGAAGATAGAGGGAAAAAGGGTTAAGGCAATTAACACCCTCGCTCATTCCTTCGATTTAACGATCGTGAATGACAACAGGTTTCCCCGGCAGGATCTCATCCATTGATCAATACTTATCCTTATGCTGTTACTTCGGGATTTCAAAAGGGTCATTTCTCTTCGTACAGGGTTGTTAAGACTTGCACATTCATGCCCCTTTATCCAGGTTCTTGGTGAACCTCTCTAAGGAGGGAATCTCCGTGAAGAGGTCTATTCCGAGGCAATCCTGGATACAGATAAGGGAAGTGAATTCCCGAGAACAGGCTGGGTACCTGACTTAGTTCAACCTGGGCATGATTAGATTCATTTTTATCGACGTAAGTCATGCATGGCTTCCTCTATTACAAGCATATGTCCATTAATTATCATCAAAACATTCACAGACATTCTTACACTAAAATCGTTCACAATCTTACAGTGTTGTGAGTATATATATATATATATATATCAGTGTATGAATTTCAAGATGCAATACATAAAATACTTATCAGAAATAACACCAGAAGTGGGTGCGACTACTGAGAGGGGTGCTCGTTTCCACCCAACTGTAGGCTCAGCGACTCCCAACGGATTTACCACTAGCCACCCTCGAGCTGAGACCACGATGCTCTGAGACTGCATCTCTCTGTCTGCCAGTGACCAGGAGCGAAGGTTGCAATCCTTCCTCTCTGCTATCACTCACTCTGTGTAATGCCAAAGTTCCCCTCACGTCTGCCCCCTTCAATCGTCTCTACCATACGCCTTATCCTCTCGCGAGGTTGTGTGTGGCACGATTACCCTTGCGTCGATCAGGCCTGACAGCTCTACGGATGGGCGGTTCACCATCCCATCCCTCATCAAGCCATCCACCTACCAGCTTGCGAGGCATTGAATTTCAGGGCTAGCGAGCCACTTTTGGTTCTCTGGGCTAGTGGAGTCAAAATATGGTATTTAATTCTCGGTGGAAGTTAACGCTACCCTTTTCAGGTGCCCTCCACCGCCATCGTGGTCTCTTTTTCTGCACATCCCCTCATCAACAGTCCTGCAATAAATTCAAAATGTTATTCACATTCATTGACCTCTTCTCAAGGTCCATTTACATCACATATTCTCATTTATGAGTTTGCCATAGTTCTTGGCCAGTCCAGTTATACTTACAAGCTGGGGGAAATAGGGTGTTACAATTCCCTCCCCCTTAAAAGGAACATCGTCCTCGATGTTCTTATTTACTGACATGAATTGCATGTACAGAAGTAAACAGAATCGGATATGCCTATTTCATGGCATCTTCCATCTCCCATGTAGCCTCATCTGGGCCAAAATGTTTCCACTGCACCTTGACCTATGCAATGGTTCTGTTCCGGAGCTGGGTTTCCTTTCTGTCCAATATGTATTGGGGTTCTGGTAAAAATTCTCCCTCCGATTCCACCTGGATCATAGACCAGTCAATTATATGATTAGCATCATGTACATATTTCTTNGGGGTTCTGGTAGAAATTCTCCCTCCGGTTCCACCTGAATCATAGACCAGTCAATTATATGATTAGCATCATGTACATATTTCTTTAATAATGAAACATGGAAAACATTATGTTCTTTTACTGTGGGAGGAAGTGCTAGCCGATAGGCTACAGGTCCCACTCTATCTAGGACCTCAAAGGGTCCACAATACTGAGGTGCCAATTTGGCACAAGCTCCCATTTTCAGGGAACTCCTTCTGGACTTAATTCTGAGATATACATGATCTCCTATTTAGAACTCTCTTGGAGTTCTCTTTTGATCAGCATAACTTTTCTGTCTGTTCTGAGCGACCTTCATATTTTGTTTTATCTGAGTCACTTGTTGTTCCATTTCTTTCAGCATATCGGGTCCAATAGAAATCCTATTTATCGGATTACTCCAGCTGACTGGAGTATTACACTGTCTACCATAGAGGACCTCGAACGGACTCATCTTTAAGGATGCTTGATAGCCGTT
>JASDQU010100415.1:148863-160322 GCA_032191745.1 Picea mariana
TGTAGCCAGAGAATTGGGGAGTTGGAGCTTCCCTCAAGTTGTAGCCTGAGAAACTAGGGGGTTGGAGCCTCCTTCCAGTTGCAGCTGGAAAACAAAGGAAGTTGGTGCTTCCAATGAATGTAATTCTTCAAGACATATAAGAAAAAACATTCCATGGTTTTCTCCCAATTTGGGTTTCCACGTAAAACACTGGTGTATTGTGTATGTGTATTGTTGTTCATTTGTTCATTTCTTATTTACTCTACAGTTATTGGATGATAATGCTTCATTGATATAAAAATTGGATTATATGGTTAAAAATGATTAAATTTCTCTATTACTGATTCACCCCCCTCTCATTAATCCAACAACTGCATGACAGAGAAGGGTGGAAGTCCATTCTCTTGGGTGGTGCAGGCTGGGTAGAAGAGAGCTGGGTACTTGGATTGATGTGAGTGCTGGGAAATCCTGTGAGATCTTGAGTGTTGATTGGTTTGAGAAGCCATGTAACACTCTGGAACCATCCTTGTGGATTCATAGCCCTAACTCGGGGGTGACACTACTGTTGAGATTTGAAACAATAGTTTCTACAGCTAGGTGGAACTTCCTTGGTCTACAACCAGTTGGTGTCTTATTTATAAAGATAAGTGCTCTCTTTTATGGTATTATTTACCTGTATATGAATGTATTTCGCTATGTATTTATTTATCTTTTAATTAAATCTTTAGAATATGCATGCTTGCTGGTTATTGTTGTGCATGACATCAAATATTTTCTTTTTTTCATCCTTATTAATTTAGAAAGGTATCAGTAAGAGAAAGAAGTCAAAGGGTGGGATTGAAGGTAGGGTACCCTAGCCTATGGGTGGCGGGGTATGTTACATATTGGTGTCATATCTTTTGGTTGAAACACTGGGATAGTATGGGCTAGGTCTGTTGGTCAAAGTATCATGGTTGAGATCGAATTATGACCTTGAAGTTGAAAATCTCAGGAGGAATGGCGTTGTGGAGTCTACATAGGAGCTATAACGTAGAGATCCTTTGTAATGGATTGAAGGATCATGACCATCCCTTTCGAATTCAGGAGAGATCGCCACTATGGGATCAAGAGAGATCTAGGATCATTGGATCAGAGGGTAGCTGAAAAAGGGTCATCTGATGAAGGCGAAGAAAAAGGTCGAGTAGGTTTAAGTATCAGTTGTCAGATCTACAAGAAAACGAATGTGATCCATAGATCTCGTGGCGGTTTGAAGGATCGACACTCTGGGAGAAGTGAGCCCTCATATTGCATGCAAGAAAATCTCCCGAAGCCCAAAGTCTGGAGTTAATCCAGACCGTCCATTAAGGAAGACCCATGTCAACATATTGGCCAGCTCGAGAATTCAGATTTCGGGAGAATTGGAGTGTGCCAGTGTGGAAACTCTTGAAGCCCAAAATTCCAAAGTGACATGGCTCGCAGACGTCACCTAGGATGATGTGGACACATGGGATGTGTGTCATGTGTAAGTGAGTTTTGAACCTATGGAATCTTGAAATGTCAGTTAGAACGTGACACGCGTCACCCGCCTAATTGGGCCACATGTCCACTCCTACTATTTCACCACATGGAAACAAATCATGCAGTTTAGAGACTGGGTACTTTGGAGGAAAAAATGGGATAGTTTGTGTTGGGTCGAGAACTCCCAAAGGCCAGAGTACATATTGACCATTTCTCCCAGAAGACACGAGTCAGTAAATCTCGTAGTTCAGAGACTTGGTACTCCGGGGATTTTCAAGTCTCTACAAGTGAAAAGTGTCGAAGCTTGAAGTTGCGAAGGCACTCAGACTGTCGATTTAGGATTCCTTCGGGACCTTTCTCAACCATTGGATCAAGCACTGGAAGGATAGGGTAAGCACTTCGTCCAATTGTGACTCTGGGGGAGTTGAGCAGTGCAGGAACTGAATGTCTCGTACCCCTGGAGCACCAAATTAATAGAGGACCGCCCGTCCCAACACTTGATTAAGTCACAGACCGCCAATCTCATGAATCCTCAAGATGGGGCTGGGGTCATCCATTTGATAGGAGATTAAATATCGACCATTCGATCCTTATGGTGGAGCTAATGTAGATTTTCCCAAAGGGTAACTTTAGGAGGAAACAAGAGTTGACAACAAAGAACAGACGAAGGCCAAAGTTCGAAGGAATTGGTCCCGACATTGGTCCCATGTGAAAAATGAAATTCTATATTAGCCAAGGATGATAGGACACTGCTATTTTGCAGAGAATGGGGATATATTCTTCATGAACTAAGAATAAAAAAGGATCTGTAGCATTGTTTGGAAAATTTCTTTATATGCATAATTCTAAGAAAATGGTCACTTGCACATTTTGCAGAATTAATAGATTTAAACATATCATCTCAAAATGGAGATTCGAGAGATGGAAGAAGGTGAGGGATCCTCCATCCATGATAGAGAGGCCGAGGGCTAGAATACTAGAGTTGGAAATGCAGAGACAGATTCTAATGGACGTAAGGGCAGAGGAGAGCAAGAAACATTACTAGAAACTGTAAGAAGCCTAAAAATAGAAGTGCAGAGATACAAAGAAGAAAATGAGAGGCTGATGAGAGAGAAAAGTTAGATAAATTCTCGAGTGCTGCAGAGCTTAAACCAGTTGCAGAAGGAAACAAGGAATGGCTCCAATCTAGGGGAAGAAGGCAACTTTTGTGAAAGAAGATATGATCATGGAAGAGTTGGTTATTCAAGAAGTGCTAAAAAAACTCATAGACACCATTCACCTCTTTACTCAACAAGAAAGTTTTATGCATCGAAAGATTTCGTAAGCAGTCCAAAGGTGTCTCCTATTACGCACCAAAGAAGGATAGAAGAAGTGGAAAGTTTTCAAGGAGAGTTGAGGAAGCTTAAGCCACCCTCATTTGATGGTGAAAAAGAAAGGGAAAATGATGCTGAAGCATGGTTGCTTGGAATAAGGAGATATTTTCAATTGCATAACTATTCATCAAACCTAGAAGCTAGAATTGCCACCTACCATTTACACAGGAAAGCTGCAATGTGGTGGGATCAACTGAATAAAGTTGAACATATTAATGAGAATAGGATCACTTGGAAGTTTTTCAAGAAGTAATTCCATAAGGAGTACCTCTCAGAGCATTTCTATGACAAGAAAATGCAGGAGTTCTTTGAACTCAGGCTGGGAAGCATGACTATGGAAGAATATGAAAAGAAGTTCTTAGGGTTGTTAAAGTATGTTGGGTTCATTAATGATGAAAAGGTGAAAATTCAATGATTTTGAAGTGGAATACCAACCTTTTATAAAGAAAAGATTAGGTATGATGAGCCCAAGACCTTGACTGAGGCCATCAGGAAGGCTAAATACCTGTATGATAAAGGTCAAGGAAGAGAATCCCTGCAAAAATCTTGGAAGGATAAGAAGAAGGATAAGTCCGATCAGAGGAGGAAAGGATTCAAACCTCCCTTCAATAGGAATGAGCCTAATAGAAATCATCAAGATCAGTATGCTAAGGGTGAATCTAAGAAAGGAGACTTCTTGGGAAAAAGGGGAAGACCACCAATCCAATGTTGTGGATGCAAGGAAGATCACTTGTACATGGATTTCCCACACATAAAGGACAGAGTAAAGACTGTGCACAACATCCAAGAGGCTACAACAGTAGAAGATATGGGAAGGATTTATGCAGCCTTAGATGATCGACAAGCGAAATACTAGTCCAATATGATCGAGGTGGAAGGTAAGATCATAAATCAACCTATTGCTATTTTAATTGATTTGGGAGCAAGTCATTGTTACATTGATCCTAAAATAGTGGAGAGATTACATTTGTAGAAAAGTAAGCTTGGAAAATCAAGTTTGGTTCAGTTAGCCACTGGAACCAAAAGGAGAATCCATGATATGGTCAAAATTTGTTCCATAAGTCTTAATGGTGTGAATACTTGTGTTGATATGAATATCATACCCTTGGGGTCTTATGATATTCTAATTGGAATGGACTGGTTGGAAAAGCATCACGTGTCCTAGATTGTCATAGAAAGACATTTACCTGTCTTGATGGAGATGCAAAACAAAGCACTGTGAAAGGAGTTCTAAGACCCATCTCTATAAGGGATATTTCAACCTTACATCTGAAGAAATGTTTTAGAAAAGGATGTCAATTGTATGCAACTCATGTGGAAGAGTTAGAAAATACAAAGGGGCAAAGCCTTGAATATTTATCGGTACTACGGGAATTTGAAGATGTATTCCAAGAAATACCAGGGCTTCCACCAAGAAGGGAGAAATATTTCTCAATTATTTTAGTGCTAGGAGTTTCCCCGATGTCAAAAACACCTTACAGAATGAGCACACTAGAGTACACTCCGGGTTGGAAAGTTCATTCTGTGGTTCTTCTTGTAGTTTTTCAATCACGAGGATTTGTGCCCTTTCTTTTGAAATTTTGAACCATTCTTTTGTTTCCAGTCTCCACGAGACTCTTCTCGATGTCCATATTGTTCATGACAATATGTTGCCTTCCGTATAGTGTATTCTAAGGTCTTTGGCTCATCGAATTTGATTCGGTTCTGATACTCCTTGGTTAACCCACTGATGAAGCGTTGTGCCTTCGCCTTCTCTGCTTTGATGTAGGGTACATATCTTAGTAAGTCAAGGAATTTGTTGACATAATCCTCCATAGTAAGTTGTNGAGTTTATAAAACTCTTTAGCCTTCTCATCGAAATACCTTTCCGACAGATACTTCTTCCGAAAGTACTTCTCAAACCGCTTCCAAGACGTGTCCTCTTCGCAGACCCCTTTCAAATTCTTAAGGTCTTCCCACCAGATGGAAGCCTTTCCATTCAAATTGAAAGTGGCCACTCGGGCCTTCAAATTATCTATAAAGTCATGGACTCTGAAATATTTCTTCTGTCCGAGTAGCCAAGCCTCAACTTCCTCTCCCTTCTTTATCTCGTCGTTGAAGGAGGGAGGTTTGGCCTTTTTGAATTCCTCAAATTTATGACTCTTGGAGGTCTTCTTCTTCTTTTGTTTCTTTTGAGAATAGGAACTGGTCCTACTGCTGGAAGAGCCTTCTGAATCACCAGCTTCCTTCTCAGTGGAATCGTCTGGCACTGGTCCTTTACCTCTGGGGTGGACCTTTCTAGATGTGCTTCTCTCAGTGTGGCCACTGACACGACCACGATTCTGCATCTCAGGTTCATGCTGCATTTTTCACTGTAGGTCAGATAAGCTCTGCAGTAGAACTGCATTAATTTCAGTTTGCTTTTCTTGTTCTTTCATCATCCTTTCATTATCGGCCTTGCAGCTTTGCAATTCGACCATGAGATTCCTCACAGTCTTAGCTAGGCCTGGAGGGGTCCCTATTGCTCTTCTTTCGTCAGACTCTTCATCTCTATTGTGGGAGCCTTCTCCCACCTCTTGGTGAGTCACCATACTCTACGTTTGTAGATTCCCATGGTTGATCGTCCGCTTGAGTGAAAAGACAAATGCTGGTTGTTAGTCAAGAGTTAAATTCATTTTTATAAATTGCACATAAATTCATAACTTCTTTTACTTGCATACACAGTCGGGTTCTCATTTTCCAAGTTTTTAATCCTGGACAGGGGAGTTAAGTCAGGGAGTTACTCCTCTTAGAAGTGCTTCGAACACAGTTTATGTGCGACTCGTGCATGAGCTCAATCAGGCCGAGTGTTGTAACCATGCTCTGATACCAATTTGTCACATACCCACTACAACGTAATAAAGTTTTTATTTTTCCCTCAAGGGATAGAATCCCCGATTATTGATGAGATCCTTTTCACCTTAGCCCTACCGGCTATGCTACTAGTCTACGTGACTTGCCTTCATATGGCCACAGTCCTAGGCTCCTATCGGGATTTCGGTGTTTTCAATGTCGATGTGCGAACATCCCCAAGACTCGCGATTCTCCGATTCCCGACGTGCCTTTTTCATGCTAGCCCTCCTGCCTCAGCCCCTGGTCCATGATACCATCACCCCATGACCACAACCTTACCCCTCATCGGGGTTTCGGGGTTTACGATGCCAAAATGCATGTGCCTATGGGATTCCCGACTCCTCGAATCCCGATTCTCCGATGGCTCCCGGTATTTAAACTACCACCTGTCCTCGACCAACTCCTGTGTGGCCCACGCTATATTCTTGCCTGTCAGAGTATCACGTTTCGTGATTCCAACATGTAAGAGTTTCACACCTTCGAAAACTTTGATTCTCCGATCCTCGACTCCTCGGGATCTCTTGACATGCGTCCCAAATAATGGGTGGTTCTGATCTCGTCAGAATATCACGCTTCACGACTTCGTAGATTATGTTGCCAGGATCACGGGATTCAACCTACGAAACCCCGATACACGATCCTATGTGTAGATCCGACAGTTCTCCTGCGACCCAGATCCAACGGCTACCCTTCTTCCTCGCTCCTCGCGTCTCGCGACTTGGAGTACCAAATTCTTGGACCCTTACCCTACGAACCTCTGAGTTCACGAGATCCCTGGATCTCTGCCACCTGTCCTCCTCGGATGGACGGCTCTGATCCTCTCGTGGCTTCGCCATTCGCGACTTGAAGCATCCAACCTTTGGACTCCTACCTCGCGAACCTCTGAGTTCACTAGATCTCTGGATCTCTGCCACCTATCCTCCTCGAATGGATGGCTCTGATCCTCTCGTGGCTTCGCCATTCACGACCTGGAGCATCCAACCTTTGGAATCCTACCTCGCGAACCTCCGAGTTCACGAGATCCCTGGATCTCTACCACCTGTCCTCCTCGGATGGATGGCTCTGATCCTCTCATGGCTTTGCAATTCGCGACTTGGAGCATCCAACCTTTGGACTCCTACCTCGCGAACCTCCGAGTTCATGAGATCCCTATTCATGAGGCTTAATCCTCTTCTATCTCCCTATAGATATAACGACTGTCGGGTTTCCTAGCTAAGATCTGATGGTTCAGATCGGTCCCAATGCCACACCCTTTCCTACTGCTCTTTGGACATGGAAAACCAACGATCCAGATATTCTCATGGAGCCTGGGGGTCTACGATTCTGATTTCCTCGCTATTCATGAAGATAGAGGAAAAAGGGGTTAAGGCAATTAACGCCCTCGTTTATTCCTTTGATTTAACGATCGTGAATGACCGCAGGTTCCTCGACAGGATCTCATCCGTTGATCAATACTTATCCCTACGCTGCTACTTCGGGATTATAAGAGGGTCATTCCTCTTCATACAGGGTTGTTAAGACTTGCACATTCAAGTCCTTTTTCCAGGTTCTTGGTAAACCTTTCCAAGGAGGGAACCTCTGTGAAGAGGTCTATTTCGGGGCATTTCTAGAGACAGATAAGGGGAAACAAATTCTCGAGAACGGACTGGAAGTCTGACTTGGTTCAACTTATGCATAATTAGATTCATTTATCAACATAAGCCATGCATGGTTTTTTCTGTTATAAGCATATACAACTACTAATACTGATCAAAATACTACACAGACCTTCTTATAATGAAAACATTCACAGTTTCACAGCTTATGAGCATAATTATCAGAATACATATATTTCCAGATGCCAGAGGCAAAACACTTATCAGAAATAACACTAGGGTTAAGCAACTGCTGAGAGGGGTGTCGTTTCCACCCAACCGTAGGCGTAGTGACTCCCAGTGGATTTACCACTAGCCACCCCCGAGCTGAGACCACAATGCTGTCGAGACTGCGTCTCTCCGTTTACCAGTGACCAGGAGCAAAGGTTGCAATCCTTCCTCTCTGCTATCACTCACTCTGCATAAAAACGGCCAGAGTTCCCCTCGCGTCTACCCTTTCAATCGTCTCTGACATATGCCTTATCCTCTCGCGAGGTTGCATGTGGCACGATTACCCTCGCGTCGAACAGGCCTGATGACTCTACGGATGGGTGGTTCACCCTCCCATCCCTCATCAAGCCATCCGCCTACCAGCCTGTGAGGCATTGAATTTCAAGGCCAGCGAGCCGCTTTTTGTTCTCCGGGCTTGTGGAGTCCAAATATGGTATTTAATTCTCGGTGGAAGTTAACGCCACCTTTTCAGGTGTCCTCCACCACCATTGTGGTCTCTTTTTCTGCACCTCCCCTCATCAACAATTTTGCAATAAATTCTGAATGTTATTCACATTCATTGACCTCTTCCTCAAGGTCTCTTTACATCACATATTCACATTTATGAGTTTGCCATAGTTCTTGGCCAGTCCAGTTATATATTTACAAGTTGGGGGAAATAGGGTGTTACAATTCCCTCCCCCTTAAAAAGGAACATCGTCCTCAATGTTCTTATCTACTAACATGATTTGCATGTACAGGAGTAAACAAAATCATATATGCCAGTTTCATGGCATCTTCCATCTCCCATGTAGCCTCATCTGGGCCAAAATGTTTCCAGTGCACCTTGACCTGTGCAATGGTTCTGTTCCGAAGCCGTGTTTCCTTTCTGTCCAATATGCATTGGGTTTCTTGTAGAAATTATCCCTCCGGTTCCACCTGGATCACAGACCAGTCAATTATATGATTAGCATCATGTACATATTTCTTCAATAATGAAACATGGAAAACATTATGTTCTTTTATTATGGGAGGAAGTGCTAGCCAATAGGCTACAGGTCCCACTCTATCTAGAACCTCAAAGGGTCCACAATACCAGGGTGCCAACTTGGCNGAGATATACATGGTCTCCCATTTTGAACTCTCTTGGAGTTCTCTTTTGATCAGCATAACTTTTCTGTCGGCTCTGAGCGACCTTCAGATTTTGTTTTATCTGAGTCACTTGCTATTCCATTTCTTTCAACATATCGAGTCCAATAGAAACCCTATTTACAGGATTACTCTAGCTGACTGGAGTATTACACTGTCTACCATAGAGGACCTCGAAGGGACTCATCTTTAAGAATGCTTGGTAGCCATTGTTGTAGGCAAATTCTACCAATTGCAGGTAGTCTTCCCATTTCCTGGGTTGATGCATTACATGCATCCTTAACATATCCTCTAATATCTGATTTACTCTTTCTGTCTGTCCTTCGGTTTGAGGGTGATAGGCGGTACTAAACAATAATTTGGTCTCTAAACCCGCCATCAGTGATTTCCAGAATTCTGAAGTGAATTTTGTGTCTCTGTCAGATATTATCTCTCTCGGCATGCTGTGCAGTCGGAACACCTCTTTCATAAATACATGTGTGATATCTATCGCTTTGCAGGTCGATTTGACGGGGATGAAATGAGAAGACTTTCTCAGTTTATCCACCACTACCATAATGGTGTCATTCTGTTTGGTTGAAGTTGGTAATCCAGTAATAAAATCCATGGAGATGGTTTCCCATTTCCATTCTGGGATGGGTAAAGGGTGTAATAGTCCTACTGGGTGTCGATGTTCTTCTTTAACCTGTTGGCATTCTATGCATTAGGTCAAATATTTGGCTACATCCTTCTTCAATCCCGGCCAATAAAAATGTTTTCGGGTGGCAGTAATCATTTTCTGGTATCCTGGGTGACCAGTGTAGGGCATTTTATGTAGTTCATCCATGATGAACCTCTTCAAGTCGTCACAATTGGGAATGTACAGTCTATCTCTGTAGGTGAGAATACCTCCTTCGGTCATCTGATAGCCTTCGTATTTTTCTCCAGTGGGTTCTTGTTGTAGGTACAGGGTCACATTTCGAGCGAAGGGATCTATTTCTTTTGCCTCTTTGACTCTGTTCTTGACATCTGTCTCGCAGGTACTCACTGCTGCCAGGTGAATTTTTCTCATGCTTCTGCTAAGGGCATCAGCCACCCTATTTTCCTTCTCTTTAATGTGTTTGATTTCAAAGTCAAATTCACTAAGGAGGGCCATCCATCTAGCTTGTCTAGCATTGAGCTTGGGTTGATCAAACAAATACCGTAATCCATAGTGATCTGTCATAAGCACAAATTTTCTTCCCAGNCCAATTCTAGATCATGAGTCACATAGTTGACCTCATGTTCATTCAGTTTTCGGGATTCATAGCAGATCACCTTTCCTTCCTGCATAAGGACTCCTCCGAGCCCTTCTTTACAGGCATCTGTGCACACAAGGAAGTCAGCTTCTGGGTCAGTGATTTTCAACACAGGTGCATGGGTTAGTAGATGTTTCAAGGTTTGAAATCTTTCTTCGCATTGCTGTGTCCACATAAATTTTGTTCCCTTCTTCTGGAGGGCAGTGATTGGACAACCAATCTTGGAGAAATCTTTTATAAATCTTCTATAGTATCCTGCCAATCCCATAAAGGATCTGATGTCTAAGACATCCTTTGGGGTAGGCCATTCCATGATAGTCCTGATCTTGTCAGGATCTACTGCTACCCCTTCCTTGGACAGAACATGTCCCAAGTAGTGTATTTGCTTCTGAAAGAAGTCACACTTGCTGAATTTAGCATAGAGTTGATGCTCTCTTAGCACTTGCAGCACAAGTCTAATATGCTCTTGATGTTCTTCTCTATTCTTAGAGTAGATTAATATGTCATCAATGAATACTAGTAAAAATTTATCTAAAAATTTACTGAGTACATTGTTCATTAAACACATGAAAGTGGCAAGGGCATTGGTTAACCCAAATGGCACTACCACAACTCATAGTGACCATACCGTGTCCGGAAAGCAGTTTTATCGATGTCTTCACCCTTAATTCGGACTTGATGGTATCCCAACCTCAAGTCAATCTTTGAGAAAATAGACACACCTCCCAACTGATTGAATAGATCATCGATCCTGGGAAAGGGGTATTTGTTCTTTATGGTTACTTTATTGAGTTGTCTGTAATCTATGCATAGTCTAAGGATGCCATCCTTCTTTTTCACAAACAGGACCGGTGCTCCCCATGGGGACATGCTGGGTCGAATATAACCCTTGTCCATGATTTCTTTCAATTGCAATTTGAGTTCAACTAACTTCGGTGTGCTCATCCGGTAGGGTGTTCTAGACACCTGCACCGCTCCTGGTGCGAGTTCTATTGAGAAGTCAATGTCTCTTCTCGGAGGTAGACCCGATATCTCCTCTAGAAACACATCTCGGTATTCTTTCAGGATATGGTGATCATTAGGGCTTGGATCTGCACCTTCGGCTATTTTCAACACCTGTATCACATATAGGGGACATCCCTTTCGGAAATACTTCCTCATTTGCAATGCTGATATTTGTCTCATCGAGACCGGTTTTCGGATCCCTTGAAGGGTTATCATTTTTCCTTCTTCGCTCACACATGTTAAGGTTTTATAGTAACAGTCTAGTTTGGCTTTATGGGCGGCCAAACAGTCCATACCAATCAACAGATCGTATGATCCCAGGGGTAATACATTAAGGGTTGCTTGGGTGGGGAATTCACCCAACATTAATTGGCAGGCTGGTATGGCCTCTACCACCTTTCTTTTGGTGCCAGTGGCTAACTGTACCAACCATGGTTTAGTTTGCTTTTGTGGCTGTAGCTTAC
>JASDQU010100415.1:164020-205753 GCA_032191745.1 Picea mariana
CACTAGCCACCCCCGAGCTGAGACCACGATGCTCTGAGACTGCGTCTCTCTGTCTGCCAGTGACCAGGAGTGAAGGTTGCAATCCTTCCTCTCTGCTATCACTCACTCTGCGTAATTCCAGAGTTCCCCTTGCGTCTTCCCCCTTCAATCGTCTCTGCCATATGCCTTATCCTCTCGCGAGGTTGCGTGTGGCACGATTACCCTCGCGCCGATCAAGCCTGACGGCTCTATGGACGGGCGGTTCACCATCCCATCCCTCATCAAGCCATCCACCTACCAGCCTGCGAGGCATTGAATTTCAGGGCCAGCGAGCCGCTTTTGGTTCTCTGGGCCAGTGGAGTCCAAATACAGTATTTAATTCTCGGTGGAAGTTAACGCTACCCTTTTCAGGTGCCCTCCACCACCATCGTGGTCTCTTTTTCTGCACATCCCCTCATCAGCAGTCCTACAATAAATTCAGAATGTTATTCACATTCATTGACCTCTTCTCAAGGTCCATTTACATCACATATTCTCATTTATGAGTTTGCCATAGTTCTTGGCCAGTCCAGTTATATTTACAAGCTGGGGGAAATAGGGTGTTACATTCCAATTACGTAAATACTCCTCACAAGAAGAAGGAATAATTTCCATCGATCAAATCAAATGAAAAAGCATCAATGTGGTGGGACCAATTTGCACAGGTGCAACACATGAGAAGAAGGTACTTGGAGGGAATTCAAAAGGTACTTTTAAAAGAAGTACTCAACCAAACGATACTATGATAAAAAATGAAGGAGTTATTTGAATTCAATATTGGGAGTATGATGATAAATGAGTATGAAAGGAGATTCTTAGAACTATTGAAGTATGTTTCTTTCGTCAAGGATGAGCAAGTTAAGATTCATAGGTATTTGAGTAGGCTTCCATCATTTATCAGTGTTAAGATACAATATGATGATCCCAAGGCACTAGAGGAAACCACAAGAAGGGATAAATGACTTTATGATCAACATAAAGGAAGACCAACTTTCCAAAAATCTTGGGAAGACAAGAAGAAAAACAAGATGGAACAGAGAAAGAAGGGAGCTAAGTCACCATTCTTCAGAAATAATTCTCATGGAAAACCAACTTCTAAAGAACCTAGAATGACCAATACATTGGGGCAAAGACCAAGGAAGCCACCTATTCAATGTTAGGGTTGTGGGGGAGATCATATGTACACAAATTTCCCTCACAAAGATGAAAAAGTGAGGACTATTCACAATGTATAGCAGGTTGATACAATGGAGGACATGGGAAGAAATGTACCTAGGATCTACACAACCCTAGATAACAAGCAAGATGAGTTTCAGTCACATATGGTTGAAGTGGAAGGTAATATCAACAACCAAATAATTGCTATTTTAATTGATTCAGGAGCTAGTCATAGTTATCTAGATCCTAAGATGGTGGACATATTTCAATTTTCAAGAAGAAAGATTGGAAAATCTTGGTTGGTGCAACTGGATACATGAGCTAAAAGGAAAATTAATGAGAGGGTTAAGGCATGCCCAATGGACATGAATGGATTGCACACCATGGCATATTTGAACATCATACCTTTAGGTTCCTACGACTTCCTAATTGGTATGTATTGGTTGGACCAACATCATGTTGTACTAGATTGTTATAATAAGGCATTTACTTGCTTGGATGAGGAAGGGAACTTAAGGACAATACTGAGAATTCCTAGGGCAGTAACCATCAAAGAAGTTTTAGCCTTGCAGCTGAAGAATAATTACATGAAAGGGTGTCAAATATTTGCAGCACATATGTAAGAGACACCTAAAGATAAGGTTCCATATATTGAAGATTATGCAGTCCTAAGAGAGTTTGAAGATGTATTTACAGAAATACCAGGATTTCCACCCAAGAAAAATATTGATTTCTCCATCAATCTGATACCTGGAGCAACTCCAGTATCCAAGATCCCTTACAGGATGAGTACACCAAAACTGAAGGAATTGCAAATTCAACTTGAAGAGCTTATGAAGAAGGGGTATATACACCCGAGTGTGTCACCTTGAGGTGCCCGAGTATTATTTTATTTTTGAAGAAAAAGGATGGAATGTTGAGGCTTTGCATAGACTTTAGGCAGTTGAACAAGGTAACTGTATTCGAAATTGAGCAAGTGCTCATTCTACTAGAATCAAATTCATTATTTGGGCCACATCATTTCAGAAGAAGGAATAAAAGTGGACCTAAAAAAGATAAAGGCCATTGAAGGGTGGCCAAAACCAAGGAATGTCTCTGAGGTGAGATCATTCATGGGAATTTCGGGTTAATATAGAAGATTCATTGAGGGATTCTCAAATATTGCACACCCAATCACTTCCTTGTAGAATAAGGGTGTGAAGTTTGAGTGGACATCAGATTGTGAAAGGAGTTTCCAACACTTGAAGCATTTATTAACAAGTGCTCGAGTACTAAGGATTGTTGATCCAAATGAAGACTTCATTGTATGTATCGATGCATTTAAAGAAGGGCTTGGTGGAGTCCTTAGTCAGAATGGGTATGTGGTGTGCTATGAATCAAGGAAATTAAAGGAGCATGAAAGACACTACGCTACTCATGATTTGGAATTGGAATCCATAGTGCATGCCTTGAAGATGTCGAGGCACTATCTCATGGGAAAACAATTTGATTTGAGGAAAAACCATAGTGGTCTAAAACATTTATTTGGACAATCAACTCTAAATGCCAGGCAAAGAAAGTGGTTAGAATTCCTTAGTGAATATGACTTTGATATAAAGCATATCAAGAAGAAAGAGAAAAAGGTGGCTGATGCACTCAACAAAAGGGCGCATGAGATGCATGCTACAACCATTATCATGTACCAGTCAAATTTGAAAGACATAATATTAGAGGTTGCAAAATCAGATTTACCATACATGGAAATAAAGAAAAAATTACAACAAGGTATTTTGCAGCAGAAAAGTGAAGAATATAAGATAGAAAAAGATGAAATTCTCATATACAGGGGCAAAATTTATGTGCCAAATTCTTAGGAATTGAAAAATCTGATTTTAAAAGAAATGCATAATGTGCCTTATGTTGGGCACCCAAGTTACCATAAAATGGTTGCAGCTGTCAAGAGACATTATTATTGGCCAGGTATGAAGAAAGGGGTTGCTGATTTTATTGCCAGGTGTTTAGAGTGTCAAAAGGTCAAGGTTGAGCATAAAGACCCAACTAGTTTTCTACAACCATTGCCCATTCCTAAGTGGAAATGAGAATTTGGAACAATGGATTTCATCACCAAACTACCCGGAACAAAGAAGCAACATGGTTCTATCATGGTAGTGGTGGTTAAGCTTACTAAAGCTGCCCATTTTATTCCAGTAAATCTCACACACAAGGCAACCAACATTGCTGATATTTATATGAGAGAAACTGCTCGACTACATGGTATGCCCAAGACAATTTTGTCTAATAGAGATCCAAAATTTACATCAAATTTTTGGAAAGGATTATTCAAGGGATTCAAAACAAATCTTAATTTTAGCATAACTTATCATCCACAGTCAGATGGGAAGAAAAAAAGGGTGAATTAGGTTATAGAAGACATGCTAAGGATGTATGTGACAGATAAACCATCCAAATGCGAGGATTATTTTCATTTTGTAGAGTTTGATTATAACAATGGGTACCAATCATCTCTAAAGATGAGCCCAATTGAGACACTTTATGGTAGAATTTGCAACACACAAGTGAGCTGGGACAACCCAACAGACAGAGCAGTGGTTGGGCCAGAACTACCTAGGTAAATGGAATATCATACAATGAAAACAAAACATAATTTAAAGGCTGCCCAGGATAGGAAGAAAATATATGCTGATAAAGGAAGAACTCACATAGAATTTAAAGTGGGTGACCATGTGTTCTTGAAAGTAAAATCCAAGAGAATTTCCCCAAAGTTGGGAAATTATTCAAAGCAGGTAGCATGTTACCGTGGGCTATTTGAAATCCTGGATAGGATTGGAACTGTAGCCTATATGTTTGCCTTACTGACATTAATGTGTATTCTTAATGTATTCCATGTGCCATTACTTAAAAAGTATGTGCTTGATGCTAATCATGTAATTTATTGGAATCTAATTTAGGTGGAGAAAGAGGGCGGATTTCAAGTGCATCCGATGTGCATATTGAACCGAAAGTTCAAGCATCTCCAGAATCAATCCTTAGGGCTAGTAAAGGTCCAATGGACCTGGTACGGTCCCGAAGATGCAACTTGGGAGCATGAGGATGCTATGCAGGAAGAATACCCACATATTTTTGAAGACTTTAGAATTTTTGATTGTATATGCGTATATACTTCACTTAGGACAATGCATAAATAATGGGAAGGGGAATGTAATACCCCTAGGATGAAATCCGATTGTACATATAAATGTAAATGAACATACAGGATATTGAGCCATGGATACTGATTGTAAATGTAATTGTGATTATACATATAAGATAGTGAGTTGATTGTACAAGGTATTTGGTTCGGTTCTACATGCATTGAGTCAGTGCGCGAGATTCTCATACCAAAGGAGTGCACACATTTTATAATGTATCGTGCACCTGTGTAAGTGTGCGAGGATTGTGCACTAAAGGAAGGGTGCATACCATCTTGAGTTTTGCTTACAATGGAGTAAGTGTGTGGTTTTGAGGCCAGAGTGCCTTTGTGTATATGTATTTTTAGGCCATATTGCCTTTGTGTATACGTATTTTGAGGCTAGAGTGCCTATGTGGTTATTAGGCTAGAGAGCCATATGTTAAATGGCATGTGAGCCACCATTGTAATATGTAGTCACATGCAAATATTAATGAAAACACATCACTACTACAAACCAACCATGTAAAAGAGTATGGGGGGATAAACTCCACTAGGTAGGGAAAGGGGGATACAAGTTAAGGATAAGGGGTTAAGCTAGGGGGGATTAAGCCCAAAGGAATATTATATTAATGTTCATTAAATTATAAAGTATGGATAATTATTTTATCAAAATTTTTAAGAATGGGGAAAAGTGGGCCCAAGGTAGTTCTAAACATGAAAAGTGTCAAGTTGGGAACATGCATACATATAGTTTGTACTTAGTTAATTTTCCTATCATTCTATCAACATTCCTTCACTCACTCTATTGTCATTTGTACCCTAATGTTACTATACATAAACCTGTACCTGTACCCTGTTTATCTTTGGATATGGACTGAAGAAGTCGGTTGTCAGGCCCGTAGGATATTGAATAGGTAGGTTGTCAAGCCTATGAACATTCCCTCCAGGTGAGAGAATTATTGGGAATTGATTTTCAAAAGTGCTAAAATACATCTACAGGGCTCTGCGATTTCCCATTTGGCCTGTTGCTGAAGCCCCAGAAAGGAAGTGGGGCAGCTGAGGGACTCTTGAGCAGAGAAGGGACACACTTCTTGGGGTGGGACAGGCATGTGGCGAATGATGGACTGTGGGTTGTTAGTTCGAGTTGGCACCTGTGACTGGGTTTCCTGCTGTCTGAGATATATTAGCCTCGTTAGGAATCCTTTACCTAGGTGGAGTTTATCCCAAGATCGGGGGTGACCCACTACTGTGAGTTATACATAGTGTGGTCCAAGGCTGGGAGGAACGTGGAAGGTCTACATGTAGTTGGTGTTCTTTTAATCAAAGATAAGTGCCAATTGTGTGTTAATTCATGTGCTATGTCAATATTTATGCATTTGTTTTCATGGGGTTTTCCTGTGTATGTTGAATGCGTATTTTTGTTATTATTTTATATGAATCTATGTATTGAAGAGTATTTTTATGATTTAAATTAGTATTAGAGTTCAGAATTTTAAGTGGCATAGCCCAGTTGGTGTTTGAGGATGCTACATATATTGTTGGTTACACAAACTCATATTGGGCAGACGATAGCACTGATCCTAGGACCAATTTAGGATATGTCCTCTACCTTGTATTAGAACCTATATGTTGGTCAAGTAAGAAACAATCAACAATTGCTTTATCATCAACATAGGTAGAGCACATGGGTGTAGTGAATGTTTCTGCGTAGGCTATTTAGTTTCAACACTTTCTTACAGAGTTGGGAGTTCATTTTCATCATTCGAAAGTTGTATGGTGTGATAATTAGATTACTCTCAAGCTGTGTAAAGACCCAGTTCAGAGGCAGCGGACCAAGCACATCGAGGTTCATATGCATTTTAGTTGAGGACAGATTTAGGATGAAGTCATTGATATGCAGTTTTTTCCATCTTCATAGCAGGTGGCATACATCTTCACCAAATATTTCACTGAATAGAAGTTTATCTCATTGAGGGACATTCTAGGAATGAGGGATACATCATATTAGAAACTGAACATGTTAGCATTCTTTTTTTTAGCAACATATTTTGAGGGGGGGTTTTGTTTCCACTAGGTTTTCCCACTTAGCCTCGCTTTTGTTCAATTGTTATGCATATATACTTGTACATGGGTACCTAACATGGCTTCATATTGTTGAGACTCATCATTGTTCATACCCCGATTGTGTTTCAGGGGGGGTGTTGGGGTACATGATCAACTACATATTCAATGGCATACTCATTTCTCCATTTTTCCACTTTCTGAGGGGGACTGCTATTTATAGTATGTATATTTATAGTAGGTCTATTTTTATCCATTGGCTTCCTATATTTAATAACATGGGTTTCCAAAACCATGGGATCGTAAACCACCATTAGGTAAATTCCTATTTTCTAGGAGAAAGAGCACTTCATTCCCTGATTTTAGGAGATAATTCCTATTTCATGGCTAGAGAGCACACTTGAGTGAGAATATTATTCTCCTAAGGAAGTGCACATTGCCCATCTTATTCTTGGAGTTAACCTATTTCCTCTTTTTATTGACTTTCCATATTTATGAAATTTTCTCTCAATTTGGACTTTAGTTTCATTCTTGGACTCTAGTCTTTTTCTAGGAGAGTTTTTTCTATTATGGAATGCATGTTGACTTCATGGAGAGTTATCACTTGAGTTCACACCTTATTTTTGACCTTTCCTTATTATTAACAACTTTTGACTTTAGTTAATTGTTGCTAATGGGAGTGGTTTCTTTTTTACTTGAGCATGCACATGGAAACCCTAACCAAGTGTGCATTACTCCTCTTGTGGAGAGTCCTATATATTGTACTCATGATCAAGGATTAATACAAAGTGATTCGAGTTGGTTTCTTAGTCTCTTATGTGTGAAGATTGATTCTATTTTTCTCTCTCCTCTCTTTCTTTTTCAATTAACTAGTGTAATATTTCCTACTCACAGTTAGATCTTGGAGTGTGGTTTAATCCTACAACTGTCCATGGATTCCTAAATGTGAACAAAAAAAATTATTTTTTCCCCTAAGTATTTGCAAAAATTCTAGGTAACAAGTGGCTGAAAATATGGGAAAAACACCTAAATGGGAATGAAAGAATCCTAGAACAAGCCCAACCTAGGTCCATGGATTTAAAATATAAATAACTCAAAGTTCTTAAATTTTAAGACTCTATAACTAAAATATCTAAAGAAACTCATAAAGGCCTGAAACTAAAATATACCATCTTGAAACTTAAACTATATACTTTTTAAATATGAAGAAATGATTGAGATACTAAGCATTAATTGGTAACAATGGCTATGTACCATCCATCTTCTTCAATATAGAAGAATTATTTCCAAAATTATGTCAATTTGATAGGGGACTAACCACAAAGAATAAAAATTCTTGTGAATTGATGGCTTTTCATGAATTTTATCCCCCACAAATATCATCTACCCTCCCTAAAAATGCCTCATTATTTCTACGTGAAAAAACTCCTTTTGATCATGGCCTAATTATTCTACAAAGATCATAATTCCTTTACTATTTCTTGTTCAAACTATAAAATTCGACAATTCTTGGTTCTCACATATCTCCTTCCCTTGGTACCCTAATGGCCAATTCTAGGGCACTAAATTCTAAAAGAACCAACATTAAAACATGCTTTCTATATAACAAATTAAAGAGTGGCTTCTATGTACTTTCCTTTGGGACTGTTGTAGTTTCCCATGGTTCTTGGGTGAACTTAAGGTGCCCATATTATTTAAGGTGACCATATCTCTTTAATCAATAGGTTTATTCATGATTTGAATCAGATTTTTTTCATGGACTCCACTAACTCATTATCAAGCAAGTGTTAATTTGAGGACTACACAAAAAAAAATCCAATACTTCCCACAAAATTCAATAAATTCTCTTGAAACAAAAACTAATCCATTCTCTTATAAATTATACGGGACACCAAATATTGCTAAAATATTTACCTAAAAGAACTATATATTATTGATATATATATTACTTCTTTGAATTACACTGTTAACACCCAAAATTTGTCCCAATGTTCAATGTTCAATGTTCACTTTGGATTACATTCACTTTTTTCTTCATGGAATATAAAATTGGAAATATACTAAGAATGTTGGAGTTATTACATTTTCCTTGGTGAAATTGACATGCACAAATATTCCTTCAAAAGTTGTTCTATGTGTAATTTGGTGTATGATGTGACAAATGGCATTCAATAATTGGTTCAATTGTAGACAAAAAAAAATTAAGTGTGATATATGTGAGTAAACAAAGAAAACTAGAACTAATCCCCAAACATCCACTAAATAGAAATGGATGGTGGATGGATGGATGGATGGATGGATGGAGGATGTATAACAAAACCTTGAAAAAATATACTTGGTGATTTGTCTTTGTTGTGGAGCAAGGGGAGATGGATTCAAAGCAAGAATCCTTCTCAAAGAACTTGTGCATGATGAAAACAAAGAAGCCAAAACTACAATTCTCCAACAAGATTGCTAAATAAAATCATTAGTATGAAATCCAATGGAGAAGAATAAAAACCATTTAAAGAATATTTTGGGGGGAAAGAGAGTGAATAATTTTCATTAACATAAATTGCAAGTACAAGATATAAAATGGGAAGATTTCACCTTGAGGAAGTGATGGAGATAGCCACTGAGATCTCTCTTTGGGGGGTTGTATACTCTTTCCAACTCTTGCACTGATTGTAGAATTAATTGAGCAACATTTCTCTTTGTGAAATAAACAATGGAGGGGAAATTTGGTAAAAAACAACACTCATGAAGCACAATGAAATGGATTGAATCAAGTAGTCTTAACAATCTATGGAAATAATCTTACATCATACCATTACTCTCATTGAACTTGTTGAAATGTATGGAGGAGGCCTTCATTTTTAGAGTTTCCTAGAGGAGGAAATGGAGCTCCATGTCAAATATTATCCCATGTGCCATATATGCACTTGAATTTTCTCCATGGATGATTTTAGGGGCTAAATTTCGCTCATGGGCTAATTTTCCATGGTTTTTCCCAAAAAAATATTCGCTATTTTTAAAATGATTCGCCCAAATTCTATAGGATAAAATTATTTTACCTTAAAAATCACCAAAATTTTATACAAACTATATAAAATCCTTAGAAATTTGAATATTTTTACAAAAATATCACCAAACATTTATAGTTGGCATATGAAGGATTAGTAATATTCGCCAAGATTTCTACTTTTTAAAATAAATTTCCATCCTTAAAATCATCCCTGATTTTCTCTAGGTATGGATCTATAATCCACATTAGGTGAATAATTTTAACTTTTATGGGCCTAGCTTGACCAAAAATCCATAGGAAGTGACCTTAGCATTTAATGGGACACATAAACTAATATGTTTTGGTGTAATAGTAATTATGTGGGTATCAAAAGATTTCTCACAAAGTCATGTGCCCTGTGAGATGATAGGCTACAAAGTTCTCCATTTGGCCAAGATTAGAGTTTTAATTTGATCCTCGATGAAATATTTATCCTTTATCCATATTTTTTGTGGTTCTATATGGTGGTTAATGATAATTTATAATTTCTTTGGTGCATGTCACTTAAGTGTCACACGAGCATAGCACAATAATAGATGCCCCGTAATTCGAGAAACATTGATCCAAGTGGATATCAGTGGCCATACACCTATTCCACTAACTCAAAACCGTTCTCCATCTTGGCAATCTTGTTATGATTTTCTAGGATTTTCTTGGTCCTAAGTTTTCAAGGCCATTTTAAGGCCCTAAATGATATTTTTTTGAGGAGGGACAAGGGCCTATGTTTGCCTTTCACAAACCCAATCCATGTTTCTTTATTGTATTCCTCATATATTTTCAATGAGCTACTGATCTGGAATATATTTGCAGAATGAAATGAATACAGATTATTATCAAAAGATGCTTAACACAAAATAACATATATACAGTAAAATTGGTTTCTATTCAATAAGGAAATACACGGAAACTGTAAAATGAAGCAAAAAAAATATTAATAGAATGGTGGTGACTTATCTCTAAGAAGAGATGTGACGACTCCAATCATTCTCAAGAACATGATTAAAATGAGGCTCTGAAGGCCTTTTTACCATAAGCAAGAATGTCAAAAACCCTAGACATCCAAAAAACCTAACCCTAGGAGATGAAGCACCAAAAGTCACGTGGACCCCGTTTGGGTAAGTTAGTACCTCAACTTCCCGGGGTCGTAACTTTTGCATACAATCTCCATTTTAGGCGCATGATAGCTCGTTGGAAAGGTTTATCCAAGGAATACAATTTTTTCTTCTATATATCAAAGGTCATTCCAATTGTGGCGAGCCTTAAAAAATTATGTTCAAGGCCTCATAATGATCCCGCAAGTCCGGGAACCAAAAACTAGGGAAAAAAATGCCAAAATGAGCCAGTTGGAATAGGTGGGAGGCCACTGACATCCATATGGATCAATCCTCCCCCATTGGGAAGAAATAGTCTCCATTTTTTTGAGTTCCCCCATCAGATGAGGAAATTTCTGCTGAATTGGGCCTCGAGTGAGCCACCTGCCTTGGTGCAGGAGTTGCCCTGCTTTGACAACTCGATAAAGATGGATCCTTTGTTGGCGAGTGCCCTTGATCTGTTTGTCCACAATCTGATCACTGGATTCCTGTTGTATGTAGTTGGGGTTGAGCTCTATTGGTGTTAGTTGTTCTGCTATCTATGAGGTGTCCAATAATGGTCGGAAATACGGTCGAAGGATATCCATGTTGAACATTGGGTGTAAGCCAAGGAAGGGAGGAATGTTGAGCTCAAAAGCATTATCACCCACAACCTTTTTTGATGGTGTACGACCCATAATAGAGTGGGTGAAGCTTCTGATGGGGTCCTTTAAGGAACTCTTTCTGCAAGTGCAACCAAACTTTGTCACCCACCTGAAACTTATGTGGCACCCGATGTTGATCATGGTGCTTCTTGTACTTGTCATTAGATTTCTATAGGATATCTTGAACATGTTGGCAGATGTGATGGATCCACTCAATGAACCGGGTGGATTTTTCAACTTCACTTGGAGCAGGAGATGAGTCAGCCGAGGTGACCGCAAGGGGTAGTGAAACATCTATGGGACCCAATGGTTGGAATCCCAACCTCACCTAGAAGGGGTTGTGGCCGGTTGATCTATGCAGGGATCGGTTGTAGCTATGATGAACATAGGGGAGACTCTCATCCCATGTGCAAGGATGCTTGGAATTACACATGCACAGGATATGCACGATCATTCGATTTACGACCTCGGTTTGGCCATATTTTTGGGGGTGGAAGGCCATGGATTTGATGAGCTTGGTGTCCAGTGGTGACCAAAGACTTGACCACAATGTGCTAAGAAATCGAATGTCCCGATCTGAGAAAATGGTTTGTGGGATTCCAAAATGTACCCAGAATCGTTCAAAGAAGAGATTGGCAGTGCCCTTTTCTATGATGCTCTTCTTGCTGGCAACCAGAATCACCATATTAGAAAAGTAATCCACAACCACAGAAACATAGTCATTGCCCTGCTTGGTGGACAGGAGGCACAACATCTAGTCCATTGAGATGGATTACCATGGCTTGTCAGGAGTAGGTAGAGGGGTGTACAAGCCATGTTTCTTAGTGGTTAGTTTGGAAATCACATAGGCAGTGTAGGACCAAATATACTTGCTGACCTCCTGTCGAAGTTTTGGCCAGTAGAAATATTTCTGCAGCATTGCCACTGTCTTTTCAAGGCTGAAGTGTTCTGCCACCTGACTGTAGTGGGATTCCTATATTAGCTTTGATCGCTCACTTGATGGAACGCAGATATAGCCCAAACGGCAAAGCAACCCATCCTGAAGATCGAAATTAAAGACAATTGCATTTGTGCCCAACATTTGGTAGGTGGTGGCGAAGTTTGGGTCTATCTCATAGAGTTGGGGCCATCCATAGGTCTCATGGTCGCAAGAGTCTAGCATCATGGTGAGTGCCGTGACTGACGGTCTTCTGGGCAATCAACGACGCAGTTGGTGCTTCTCATTTTATACTTGATGTTGAGGTGGAATTGCTGCAAGTACGCGGACCACTTCTGATGTTGAGGTGGAATTGCTGCAAGTACGTGGACCACTTCTGATGCATGAACTGTAGTGGCTTATGATCAGTGTGGATGAATATATCCTTCCCAAGAATGTAATGTCTTCACTGGCAGCAGGCTTGCAAAATGGAGTACATTTCTTTGTCGTAATTAGGGTACTTACAGACAACATATGATAGTTTCTCACTATGATAGGCCATAGGGTGGCCATGCTGAGTGCGGATGACGCCCACAAGATAGTCTGAAGCATATGTCTCGATATCAAAGGGCTATTGCAGGTCCGATAGTGAAAGTACTGGGGTTGAGCATAAGTGCTGCTTAAAATCATCGAACGCTTGTTGTTGGGACAGACCCACACAAATTTATCCTTACCACCACCCCTGGTTACTTGGATGAGGGCCCATGCAATATGGGAGAATCCCAACATGAACCTGTGGTAGAAATTGGAAAGCCAAAGAAGCTTCGAAGATTAGTGAGTGTGGTTGGTGCTGGCCAATCACGAATGATTTGGATTTTGGCTGGATCCACATGTACACCATGCTGATCAACGATGTAGTTCAAGTAATGAACCCTGTCGATGCCGAAGGATCATTTTTCCAAGTTGGCGTAGAGATGGTGCTACCGCAGGGTGTGCAAAACCTGCTAAATATGCTGGAAGTGTTCTGCCCAAGTCTTGCGGTAAATGAGGATGTCATCTAGATACACCACTACAAAATTATTGGTGAATGGTCGCAGGATATCATCCATCATCCTCATGAAAGTGGCAGGAGCATTTTTAAAACCAAGGGGCATGACCAACCATTCAAAAATACCTTCCTTTGACTTGAAGGCGATCTTGAATACATCTGTCTATTCTATCAGGACCTGGTGGTAGCCAGAATTCAGATCAATCTTACTAAAGTATTTTTCCCCTGTGAGCTGATCAAGGACGTCGTCGATTCGGAGAATCAAGTACCAGTTTCTGACTGTGATTTTATTCAGGGCCCGGTAATCAATGCAGAGTCGCCAAGTTCCATCTTTCTTCTGTACCAACATGATTGGGCTACCACAAGGTGATGAGCTGGGTCGAATGTGCCCCTTGTGGAGAATTTCTTAGATTTTCCTCTTGATCTCCTCATTCTCTAACAGAGAGAGACGATAGACTGGCCCATTGGGAAGTGGTGTGCCAGGGGTCAGATCGATGGGGTGCTTGACCTGACAGTGAAAAGGTACCCCAGTAGGTGAGGAGAAGATATCTGAGTATTCTTCCACAACCTTATCCACTTTCTTCTACTGTGTGGAGAGGTTGATCGCAGAGACCCTGGATGTGGCTGCGATCTTTCACACATTTTGAGAGAAAATCATGAAGAAGACAAACTTCCCTGTATGAGATATTACCTTTCTGCATTTCTTGAAAAATATCAAGGAGATAGCACCGGGTGGGACTGCGTTGGGTATCCTATACAATTTCTTGTTCAAAGTGATAATAACACTGCGAGGCCTAAACTCATATACAACATGACGTTTCCATAAATATGGTTGGTCCAAAAGAACATTACAAACTTCGAGAGGGGCAACATCAGAAAATACCTCGTCTTTGAAGGGATTGATGTCTCATGACATGCAACATTGTTGGCTGATGCAGATGTCGCTTCCTTGGTGGATCCATCCGATGGTGTAGGGCTGCGGGTATGCCATTGTCGGCAGGGAGAGTCACTTGACAACCTCTGTTGAGATGAGGCTCTTATTGCTACCACTATCAACGATGAGAAATACCCTTCTAGTAGATTCAACCATCTTTCTACCACTTCTGTGTCTATCTGAGCTTCAAATATAGGAATATCAAAATTGATTTGTACCTTGAAGGGGGCGACGCCTCCATTTGAGGAATATGCATCACTTATTGGTAGCCACCGAAGGATTTGCGCAAAACTATCCATCATCTTGTTCCTCCGTTGCATGAGGGCTTCCTCAAGCAACATTTTGAAGGGATATCCTATCCCATCGTCTTTCTTTTCTTCTTCAATAAGAGGTCGTTTGGGCATGCGAGAGATTTTTTCCTCAAGAGAAGCAAGCTCGAGATCTAATTCTTTGTACCCTGACCTTGTTGGGGACATGCATTAAGAACGAGGAGTAGAACGCTCTGATACCACTAATCCAGAATATATTTGCAGAATTAAATGATTACAGATTATTATCAAAATATACTTAATGCAAAATAACAGATATACAGTAAAACTGGTTTCTATTCAATAAGGAAACAAGATGAAACTGTAAAATGCAGCGAAAACCAAGCTTGTTGGAATGGTTGAGGCTTATCTCTGAGAAGAGATGTGATGGTTGCACTCATTCACAAAATGATGATTACAATGAGGCTCTGAAATCCTTTTTACAATAAACAAGAATGTCAAAAACCCTAGACATCCAAAAAACCTAACCCTAGGAGATGAAGTGCCAAAAGTCATGTGGGTCTTGTTTGGGTAAGTTAGTACATCAACTTCTCGGGGTTGTAACTTTTGCATACGATCTCCGTTTTAGGCGCACAATAGCCTGTTGGAAAGGTCTATCCGAGGAATACACATTTCTCTACTGTTTGTTAAAGGTCACTCCTATTGTGGCGAGCCCTAAAAAATGCTGTTTAGGGCCTCAAAACGGCCTTGCAAGTCAGGGACCCGAAAACTAGGGAAAAAACTGCCAAACTGGAAAACTGCCAAAATGAGCCATTTGGAATAGGTGGGAGGCCACCGAAATCCATATGGATTAGCTACTATGCACACCAAACATTTGATGTAGAAACTGTTAACACTCTTTCTGTCTTGGGAATTTTCAATGAAAAAGTTTCTCTATGGGAACTTCGGGTAACACCTTCATCAACATTTGGCATTAAATGCTCAGGATTCACATTATTGGTTTTACAAAAAATGGGTGCAAGCTTGTTTTCTATAAGGTTCATAGCATTGGATGTCTTTTGGCCAAATATTAATTTTTTTTGGCATTTTTGGCTTCTTTTAAGCCAATTTTGGACTTTTTAGACAAATTTGGCTCTTGGCATTTTTTCCAGGGTTTAATCACTTTTATTTAACAAAAAAGATATTGGTCCTAAAGGCATAATATCCAAGTGTTCCAACCAAGTCCGTGAGCCACCACACCAAGCATCAAACCACACATATCAAAGTTAAGCACCAAGCTACCAAGGGGATAAGCCCACATAATGAAAACTTTCTCTCAATCCCAACAACCCAAAAGAAATAGTTTGGATTTTTTGGCCAAAGCCTCTTCATCTGTTTTTCATGGAGATCTGACAATTTGAGAACTTCACCTCTTATACAAATCCTAAAAAGCTGTGATTTATGATGATGGAGTATTGGATAACCTTTTTGTTTCTCGTTTCTAAGGTATCATGCTTCTTTTTTTTATGGTCAGCTACAGACTAGGTGAAGAAAGGCATTGAAAATTTTTCAAAATTGTTTTTTTGTATGTCTCTATAGGAAGTTCCCACAACTCTCCACACATAAAATAGGGGATTTTCTGGAAATCACTGTTTTTGCAGTCGATTTCAAAATCAGAGTCTGACCATATGGAAAGGTATTTTGAAAACATGAAAGTGGTTTCTCTCAAGCACAAGCTCATATACAAAAACCTCCCTTAGTTTTCACACATGTGTCATGGTTTGGGACATACAAGCAGATCTTTACAACTCATTTTTCAGATTTGAAAATACAAGAATTTTCTTGGTTTAGTCATCTTATTTGGGCACAAATTACGAGGCGATGGAAATGTATTTTTAAAAAATGAAATATGGTTTTCTCAAGAACAAGCTCATATACAAAAACCTCCCTCATTTGTTACACAAGTGTCACGGTTTGGGAGATAAAAGCATATCTTTACAACTCATTTTTCAGAAATTTGCCATATGCTGTGAAATGGGATAGTTATCCCTTAGTTCGATTCCACACGTGCCAAGATGAGGTGTCAAGTCAGGAAGACACATGGATTTTCAAGGAGGATATGTTTTCTAAAGATCCTCAAATATTTGATTTGATTTGAATGTATTTAATGCTTTAAATGTCAAACCCTATATTTTAGGCATGGGACTGATTTTCCAGATTTTTTGTAATCTTGTTGATATGACTAAGTGAAAATTTGACCCTAGGAGGTGTGATATATCCCTATTTTGAGTAGATCAGATCCAAGATTTGAGGATCTAGTTGCTATCTCATATATCTATAAAACTCATGAAAAATCATATGTAAAAGGGGGGAGATGATCTCTAAGACCCAAGAGGTCTAAGAGAAAGTTTGGAAGATCCAAGAAATGTTGAGAGGGAGCTGTAGAGTATGTAAAGTCTCTGGTTTAAATCGAAGACCTGATTGTATTTCTAAGTCAAAGAACTTCAACTAATAAATAAAGATTTGATCAGTTAGTCAATCCTTCTTTGTGTTATCATATTTTATCAAATTTCTTCTATTAGATGTGTGATTGTTGAAGATATTATAGTAAGTATTACTATAATAGCTTCCATGAAATTTTTTTAATTCATTTTGTAATTTTTGGAAAAGATTTCTAAGATACTATAGGTTCTTCCTGCAGCTATACCAAAAGCATGTTACTTTGGTCTAACCTACAATTGTGTTTTTCCTAAATTCTTCATTCACAACTATTCAATCTCAGAACATATCTATGCCTTATTTATCCTGACTTGTCTACCATAGAATGTTAGGTTAAGGTCATTGTATTTAATGGACTCCATTCCCAATGGCTTCACTGCTTCTTGTTGAACATATCATTCTTAAAATTTCCTAAAAAACCCAGCCCAATTAATTTTATTCTAAGATGTGCTAGGCTTGTTCCTAAAGCATTCTAGGAACAACTTCTAGCACTAAAATATTTTGGCGCCATTGCTGGGGACGAAAGTGAAGATATCTTCCTTGGGATAACAACAACGAGGAGATCTAGCTTTGGATGGTGAACTGAATACGAGCACTTTAGACTGCTTATCTTTCACCATGGCAACTCCACTGTTCAGATATTCATAGGCAACTCCACTGGTTGAAGATACATAATGGTCATGAAAGCTATCTTGGCTCAGAGGTATGCATTTTGTGATTTTTCAAACATAGCTGGTTTTCCACATCCGATGCCTATTATAGCTGAATGGGATGCCTATCTTCCCAAATTCATAGGAATAAAGTACGATCATCTTGGTGAGCACTTATTAAATTTTCATAAATTCATGCTTGAACATGATTTTGTTCACGAGGATGTCTTAATCAAGATGTTCAGATTTTCTTTAGAAGAACATGCTCATGAATGGTGTCAATCTCTTCTTGCTACTAGCATTCATTCTTTGAAGGACTTTCATGATGATTTTTATTAATATTGCAAGAGGATTTACCCGACTGAGAAATTTTTTGAGCATTTCTGTGAAGGATATGCATTATATATTCAGAATTTAGCAGTTGATGCTTCTAGCAGTGAAGATGAAGGGATTGGTTATATTGAGGAAGAGGAAGAAGATTCAATTTCAGATATATCTTCTTTTAAATCTATTTTACAATAGGAGGATCTTCAACAGTCAGATATTGAGCCTGATGACAATAATAATTTAGATGCATTTGGCATTAATCAAAATGTTACTTATAGTGATAATTATTATACAAAAATTGTTCCAAGTTTGTTTGAAGATCATATTACCGATGATAATTTTCAGAAATATTCATCTTTGTCATTATAATTTTATCATGTTGCTCCCATTTTTGATGAATATGATGATGATCTCTAAATTCTAGATCCAAATGTTTGTGATTGGCAGAATCTAATCAATAGATTCATGAAGACATTTAGTCCATTATCCATGAATAGCTAGAGTCGATATATGAAAACTATGCATCTGATGGAAGTGAGGAATACATGGATCAGTTTGTTGATTCTCATGATGGAATTGTTGTTGTTGTTGTTCAAGAAACTTATGAGTAGATTTAGGATGACCTTGATGCTTTTGATTGCCAACACCCAAATGATGTTCATGCACTTTTTCCAGCAAAACAAATGAAGTATCATTTGATAAGTGAAACATAGGAAAAATGTGGCCTTTCGTATTAGCTGGCCATGCAGCATAATTGGTAGGACCCCGTGGCCATTTACATGGAGCCTTGGTTTTTAGAAAATTTCAGGCTTATGGCATTTGGAATCAAAGTGGATTGTGGTTGTAAGTATGCCTTGCAAATAAATTGTTTGCTGCAAATATTGTATTCTTCTTTTAATTCCACCTGCATGCAAGAAGCTCTTATAGTCATTTTGATGCTATCATGGCTTCAATGGAATCATGATTACACATGATTAACCTATTTCTACTGGTTAGAAGTAGGAGTAGTTATATGAATAAGATCATTTCTCGAGTAGTTGGTTTGCAACAATATGTTGTCATTTTAGTAAATAGTATCTTAGAATTTGAATAAGTTGGAGAGGTTTGGAATGAAGTTGATGACTTCATAGCCCATGGATAAGGCACACTGGATCTGCAGGTTCTTGGAAGCATCACAGGGAGGACTCCATCCCCCGTGGAGCCCATGTTAACACTCTTTCTGTCTTGGGAATTTTCAAATAAAAAGTTTCGCTATGGGAACTTCCAGTAGCGCCCTCACCAACATTTGGTAGCAAATGCTCGGGATTCACATTCTTGGATTTACAAAAATTGGGTGCAATCTTATTTTCTATCAGGTCCAGAGCATTGGATGTCTTTTGGCCAAATATTAAATGTTTTTGGGATTTTTGGCTTCTTTTAATCCAATTTTGGCCTTTTTATCCAAATTTGACTCTCGTCATTTTTTGCAGGGTTTAATCACTTTTAGTTAACAAAAAAAGGTACTGGTCCTGAAGGCCTAATATCCAAGTGTTCCAACCAAGTTCGTGAGCCACCATACCAAGCATCAAACCACACATATCAAAGTTAAGTGCCAAACCACCAAGGGGATAAGACCACGAGAATGAAAACTTGCTCTCAATCCTAGAAGACCAGAAGAAATTGTTTTTATTTGCTGGATGAAGCAGCTTCATTTGGTTTTCATGGAGATCTGACAGTTTGAGAACTTCACCTCTTATACAAATCCTAAAAAACTATGATTTATGATGATGGAGTATGGGATAACCTTTTTGTTTCTCGTTTTTAAGGTATCATGCTTCTTTTTGTTATGGTCAGATCCATACTGGGTGAATAAAGGCATCGAAAATGTTCAAAACTAGTTTTTTGTATGTCGCTACAGGAAGTTCCCACAGCTCTCCACACAGAAAATAAGGGATTTTTTGGAAATGACTGTTTTTGCAGTCAATTTCAAAATCTGAATCTAAACATATGGAAAGGTATCTTGAAAAAATAAAAGAGATTTTTCTCAAGCACAAGATCATATAGAAAAATCTCCCTCAGTTTTCACACAGGTGTCATGGTTTGGGAGATACAAGCAGAGCTTTACAACTCATTTTCAGAATTGAAAATACAAGAATTTTTTTGTTTTAGTCATCTTCTTTGGGAACATATTACGAGGCGATGGAAATGTATTTTAAAAAACTGAAAGAGATTTTTATCAAGAAGAAGCTCATATAAAAAAACCTCCCTCATTTTTTACACAGGTGTCATGGTTTGGGAGATAAAAGTAGATATTTACAACTCATTTTTCAGAAATTCGCCATATGCTGTGAAATGGGACAATTAGCCCTTAGTTCAATTCCACATGTGCCAAGATGAGGTTTAAAGTAAGGAAGAGACATGGATGTTCAAGGAGGATATGTTTTCTAAATATCCTCAAATATTTGATTTGATTTGAATGTATTTAATGCTTTAAATGTCAAACCCTAGATTTTAGGTATGGGATTGATTATCCAGATTTTTTGTAATCTTGTTGATATGACTAAGTGAAAATTCAACCCTAGGAGGTGTGATCTATGTCTATTTTGAGTATATCATATCCAATCTTTGAGGATCTAGTTTCTATCTCATATATCTATAAAAATCATGAAAAATCATATGCAAAAGTGGGAAGATGATCTCTAAGACCCGAGAGGTCTGAGAGAAAGTTTTGAAGATCCAAGAAGAGCTGAGAGGGAGCTGTAGAGTATGTAAAGTCTCTGGTTTAAATCAAAAACCTGATTCTATTTCTATGTGAAATAACTTCAACTGATAAATAAAGCTTAGATCAGTTAGTCATTCCTTCTTTATGTTATCATATTTTAGCAATTTTCTTCTATTAGATGTGTGATTTCTGAAGATATTATAGTAAGGATTGCTACAATAGCTGCCTCAAAAAACACTTAATTCATTTTGTAATGTTTGGAAAGGATTTATAAGCTATTACATGTTCTTCTTGTAGTTATACCAAAAACATGTTGCTTTGGTCTAACCTACAATTGTGTTTTTCCTGAATTCTTCATTCGCAACTATTCAATCTAAGAACATATCTATGCCTTATTTAGCCTAACTTGTCTACCATAGAATGTTAGGTTAAGATCATTGTATTTAATGGACTCCATGCCCAATGGATTCACTGCCTTCTTGTTGAACATATCACTCTCAAAATTTCCTGAAAAAACAACCCAATTAATTTGACTCTAAGATGTGTTAGGCTTGTTCCTAAAGCAGTCTAGGAACAACTTCTATCACTAATAGAAACTAACTCCAAAAAATACTTGTTGGCATTTCAAAAACACCTTTTGGCGCTTATCCTCCTAGGTTTAGGGTTTTGTACCTTTAGGGTTCTTGATTTATGTTAAAAGGCCATCCTTTCAACCTCTGGTATTATCTTTTTGCAAATGATCATAGCCAACATCTCTCTCTCCCTCTTCAAAGATAAGCTACCACCATTCTGGCCAGTTTGTGTTCTATAATATTCCACTATTTTATTCATTAGTAGAATTTGGGTTTTCACTGTATTACTGTGATCTTTTCTATCTTCCTATTTGTGTCTCATTTCATTCTCTATACCATCGATATTAGTGGTATCAAAGCAATTTTATCTCTTTTTTTTTCCTTGGTGCATATCCTTTACAAGGTTAGGGTATAGAGATTTGGTTCTTGACCTAGTTTCACTAGGAGACAACCACTCTTGGCAGCCCAAGTGACCTCCCATGAATGGGGAAAATCTAGATGAAGAAGCATGAAATGCTATCAATATGTTGCTTGAGGAAGCCCTTACACAACAAATGAATGAGATGATGGATTTTCCCAGATCCTTCAATGACTATCGATGGTGGGTGAGGCACCTTCAACAAGCAACCATTTTAGAGGTGCAACACCCTTCAAGGTACAATTTAACTTTGATATCGCTTTATTTTATATATATATAGATTTAGATGATTTAAATAAATGGAGAAATGTGTTAGAGGGTTATTACTCTGTTAAAAAAATTTCCAACATCGAAAAGATCACCTTCATGTTCCTTAAATCCCTTCCCCATGTCAAATATTGGTGGGAACTTTTCTAGGAGATACATAATGAATATGAGTCTATAAAATTCAGAGCAATACCCAGTTGGGTGGCCTTTTTTGATGTCATCAAGGAGGAATTGTACCCCATTGGAAGATATGATGATCGGTACATGAAATGGAAAACTATACATCAGGAGAGAGACCGGACAATGTCGAAGTACGCCAATATATTCCATACCTTACGCTCAAAGATGGGTATCAAAGACTGTGAGAAGCACCTATATTTGAATTTCTACAATGACCTACACAGGTACATCCAAGAAGAGATGGATTTATTGGATATATCCTCATTGGGAGCCACTTATCAATATGTTGTCAAAATCAAGCATAAATTTAAGAAGTGAAATAAGAGGTTGTTTTGGCCCGCATATCTATGAAAAAAAATATATGGTAAAGGAAACCCTAAATCATAAAATAAGGGATAGAGTAGGGAGATCCAACCTCGATAAAACTAGTTCAAGTCGTAGGCAAATAAGTGTAATGAGAAATTGCAGAAGGACACTAGAAAGTGGTGTGAGTTCCACAAAATCCCTTGGCACAACACTAATGAATGCCGCTCAAAATAGTCATTGTTGGGTGAGCCTAAAGAAAAAGAGTTGGACCTTGACTTAGAATCTTATTCAGAATAGGACAAGGGAAAGGGGATCATCGATGCATAACCTAATGCTAAAATCACAATTGTGAAGATCAACTAACCAGACGAGTTAGAGGAGCTTGAGGAGGGGGAGTGCCTCTTCCATTCACAAATGTTGGTTAAGGGGAGCCCACTACATTTTATTATTGCCGAGGGAGGTAGACGCAATTGATCTCAACCAAGGTCATCAAGATATTGAAACTGCCAATAATTCCACACCCCCAACCATACACCATCGGTTGGTTGAGACAGGGATGAGACTTTTGCTTTAGCAAATAGTTTCATCTATCCTATGGCATCAATTCCTTCAAAGCTGAGGTACTATGTGATGTTTCCCCACTTGAATTTTGTGATGTACTTTTAGGAATTCCCTATATTTGGAAATATCATGTTGTTTATGATTCTCAATCTTGTAGTGTCATTATTACTTTGGAAGGTCATCCCTACAGGTTACTAAAAGTAATTTTGACTATTTCCATTTCATTGATCTCAAAAAAACAGTGCTCAAAGGTCATCTCTTGTACTTCCCAGTTTTTGCTATTCATGGTTCAGTTGGAATCTGAATGAAAAGTCACCACCACCACAACTTTAGCACATGATCTCTCTACACAACATAAGCAAATGGACAAGGATGTAGAGGAATATAGAGACATATTCACCTCACTTATAGGGGCGCCTCTACACTATCAAGTCAAACATCCCATTGAATTGATACCTGGTGCTCCCTTACCCAATGGCCCAATATACAAATTCTCCTTTTCGGAGAATGAGGAAATAAAGTGCCAAATTAATGAACTCATTTGAAAGGGATGCATTCGAATGAGCTCCTTGCATTCTGGGAGTCCATTATGTTGGTGCATAAGAATGATGACACATGGAAACTCTGTATTGATTATAGAGCCCCAAACAAAATCATTGTCAAGAACCGATACCTGATCCCTAGAATTGATTATCTTCTTGATTAGATTAAGGGTTCCAAGTTCTTTAGTAAGATTGATATGATTTTAGTCTACCGCCAGGTTCCAATCGAGCAAACTAATGTATGGAAGGCGACCTTAAAATCTAAAGAAGGCCTTTTTGAGTGGTTGGTCATGCCTTTTCGCTTGACTAATGCTCCAATTACATTCATGAGGGTGATGGATGATATAATGTGGCCATTCAAAAACTCTTTTGTGGTCATGAAATCTTCATCTTCAGTTGGACCCAAGAAAAACATTTGCAACACATTCAACAGGTCTTGAGCACCTTGTGGTAACACAACTTACATGCCAATGTGGAAAAATGCTCATTTGACATGCAAATAATTCAATACTTGGGATACATTATGGATGAACATGGGGTGCATGTGGACCCAACCAAGATCCAATTCATTTGTGATTGGATAGCCCCAATGCCTTGGGAAGATCTCCATAGCTTCTTGTGCCTTGCCAAATTCTATCGTAGGTTCGTATTGGGGTTCTCTCATATCGCTTGACCCCTCATTCAAGAGATTAAAGATGGAGCTAAAGCCAAGTTTTCCTAGTTTGAATCACAACATAAAGTATTCCAAGATTTGAAACACCACCTTTGTTCCACACCAATATTCATGTTGCCAAACCATCAACAACCATTTGAGATTGAAACAGATGCCTCTAAATATGCTATCGATGCAGTCCTCACTCAACAAGGACATCCAATGACCTATCACAATGAGACACTATTTTATTTTATTCACATATATCCCACTTATGACAAGGAGATGTACTCCATTGTGCAAGCATGTTGATAGTGGAAGCATTATATTATAGAAAAGGAAATGATCATCCCCACTAATCACAATTCTTTACAATTCATGTAGACACAATGAAAGTTGTAGATTGATCACCATCAAAAGTGGTCCATATACCTACAACAATTCCACTTGAACATTAAGTACAAGAAGGGAAGTGCCAACCATGTTATAGACTGCCTCAATTAGCCCCCAGGTGTGGCACTAACCATAGTTCTTAACTCCCACTAGAATGACACCTCCGGGTGGCCATGATTATACAATAATGACTCTAACGTTTCTACTACTTATCATACACCGAGTGCAAGAAAAAAAGTCTTGGAATTCCACCTCCAAGATGCATTCTTGTGCCATATGGGCCTTCTTTTTGTTCCCTTAAGTGAGTGTGCAAATCTAATTCAGGAGGCACGTTATAGTCGGGTAATAGGGCACTTTGGTGTTTAAAATACAATATCGATACTTCATAAGTATTTCTATTGGCCAAAGCTTCGACATGATGTCAACCAATATATCATGTCATGCAGTCTCTATGTCGTTGCTAAACCATCTGTCAAGAAGCAAGGGTTGTACTCTCCTCTCCCTATCACAGACAAGCCCTGGGAGTTAGTATCCATGGATTACATATCAGGTTTTCCCTCCACCAAACGTGGTCATGATTATGTCTTTGTGGTTGTCAATCAGTTCTCTAAGATGGTCATTTGGGAACCATGTAAAAAGAGTATCACAATTGAGGCCACTAATAGGATATTCTTTGATCATATTTGGGTTCATTTTGGGCTATCATGGACCATTATTTCAGATAGGGACAACAGGTTCCTCATTACCTTATGGTCCAACCTATGGTATCTTATGGACACCAAGTTGACCAAATCGACTACCTTTCACCCCAAACAGATGGGAAAATGGAAGTGGTAAATAAGATGATTATACATATCTTGCACATGTACAATTACAAGCATCCATGTACATGTGATGAGAGACTTTTATATATGCATCATAGCCATAACATATCCCTCCATAGCTCTATTGGCCATAATGATTTTCATTTATGCTTGGGATTCCAGCCTTTTCCCCCCATTGATGTATCTTTTTATGTTCCATATTCAATAAAAAATTCCTCCCACCTTCATACAGAGATAGATAGAGTATCCAAATTTGTTGAATGTATCTAACACCTTCAACAATAGATTCATGGTATATTGCAGAAGGCCAATTCCAAGAACAAGCAATGACATGACTAGCATCGGGTTCCGCACAAGTTTCAACTTAGTGACAAGCTATGGTTGCATTTGCATAAAGAGAACCTCACGAGCCCTCAGACTAATATTATACCACTTTTATATGGGCCTTACACTATCCAAAAGGTTGTGGGTAAAAATGATTTCGAATTGAGTATTCCTCCTTTCCTTGGCTTACACCTAGTATTTAATGTGGAGCTACTTCGACCATATTTCCCACCTTTGTGGAACACCTTGGAGGTGGTTGAGAAATTGGATCCTACACAAATAAATATTGAATTCCTTGAGTAGGATACAATGGATCAGATCATGTACACCAATATATAAGGCACCCACCATCATAACATATAACTCTATCAGGTTTCCAAAGCAAGACAACTTCTTCAACAAGGAAAACGGCTCACCCAAATTCAGATTAAGCAAAAACTTCCCCATCTAATATGGGAACTTGATGCAATGGGGACCATTTATTCCTAAGTGGGGAGGAATTATCGAAGTGGATATTGGTGTCCACCCATCTCTTCCACTAACTAAGCACGTTTGTCCATCTTGGAAGTCTTGTTATGATTTTATGGGATTTTCTAGGTCCTAAACTTCTAGGGACATTTTGAGGCTCTTAACGATGTTTTTATGAGAGAGTAAAACGGCCTAGTTAAACCCATAACATGGTTTTTTATTGTAGTCCTCAATTAGATCTTTCCAATGAGCTACTATGCACACCAAATGAAGATTGCATTCAAAAGTTACACTCCTCAATAGTTGATGTAGAAACTAGCATCCAAAAATACCTTTTGGCACCTCTAATCCTAAGTTTAGGGATTTGGACCTTTAGGGTTCTTAATTTATGTTAAAAGGCCATCCTTTTGGCCTCTGGTATTATATTTTTGTGAATTAGCATAGCTGACATCTCTCTCTCTTCTGAGATAAGATATCACCATTCTATCTAGTTTGTGTTCTACAATATTCTACTATTTTATTCATTAATAGAAGTTGGGTTTTCATTGTATTACCATGCTCTGTGCCATATTCCCATGTGAGTTTCATTTTTCTCTCCATACAATATGGATCAAACATTTCCCCATATGCAATAGACAAAGGAGGGGAAATTTGGGCAACATAACCTCTCATGAAGCATAATGAAATGGACTCAATCACCTGGAATTAACAATATCTAGCTAAACTATTGTAGCATGCCCTTACTCTCACTAAACTTATTGAAATGTTTGGAGGAAATCTTCATTTATAGAGTTTTATGGAGAGGAAATGGAATTAAATTGACCTCCATGTCAAATATTATCCCATGTGCCATTGATGTACTTGAATTTACTCCAGGCATGGTTTTTGTACTTCACACGGGGAGAATGAATTTTGCTGGTATGGGCCTTGCTTGACCAAAAATTTGTAGGGAGTGACAATAACATTCAATATGCCATGGAAATTAATGTGTTCTCATGTGACATTAACTACATGGGTATTAAATGATTTCTTGCACAACCATGTGCCCCATGAGCTAATAGGCCATCAAGTTCTCAATTTGGTAAAGTTTTAGGGCTTGCATTTCATCGTCCATGATATATTTATCCTTTGTCCATAGTTTTTTTTCTTCTATAAGGAAATTAATATTTATTTTTAATGTCTTTGGTATAAATCACTGAAGTGTCTCAAATATATTAAAGTGGTGCAATTATATGCCCCGTAATGTGTTAGGTTAGGAGGGAATCATATTGTTGAATACATCATGTGTTTCTATCACTATACCAAGAGGGAGAATATTATTGAGGGGAACCCCTGTTGGAAGGAGAAAGAAGGCCACCTACATGAAATAAGTGTGAGGTGATGTGTATAATACACAAATACACACAATATCTTCAAAAGAGGTGGGAATACCCATGCCCATATAATAGTCAATTGAAGTACAAGATGTGACCATGACTCTGTAAGATGGTACATATTAAGCCATGCCATGATACATCTAAAAATAATTGTTGTTTTTGTCTAAAAAAATGTGATAACACAAATTTCACTCAGTGGGGGTATGACACTACTAGAGAGGCAACTCACAATATGGGAAGGTCGAAACATGCTTACAAGTCACTGAATATAAGATCAGATTGGGGGATCACAATAATGGTGGAAAAGAGATGTTCATGTTCATGGTCTTGAATTGAATTTAAAACATGGTCATCATGGTGTACAAATCTATGTGATGTGATAATGATATGTGGTTGAGCATGGTAGAAACCATATGGTCAGTAATCAATAATGGAAATCACTACCAAATGTGATATTTACCACCAATGATAACAATGGGTACTAAGGTACTAGTACGAACCACCTCAATATGAATGGATGTTTTGAAGTCAAACAATGAAATAAACTGAATAGCCAAATATCAATGATGTGTCTCCATTGTTTTCTACAAGGTAAACCAACAATGATGAAATTGATAACTGATGTATGCGACTCTAAATCAAGCCCCTAGAGAAAATGTGTTGTGGTTTATTGGGGTATATTTGTTGGAGAAAGGGCAATTATGATTCCTTGTAAACCAATATTAGGTACACCAAACAATATATGTGATTAAGACCATAAACCTAATGAGATAACTCGACTATATGTCAATGTGGATCTTGGTAGGTGAGTAATGTTGAGGGTGCACTACATAATAAAGAGGTAAATGTAGATTGAAGGTATGCATATGACTCAATGATCAAGCGAAAAACTCAAAATGATGGCTTAAGTGAGATTCAAGGGTCATGTTGTCAAAGTTGGTGGGATGGTGAGAGATGGTACTCAAGACCCAGTGAGTCTGAGAAATGGATAGGATGTGGTGACACAATATCAATTATTTGAACTAGGGCTATACTAATAGTTGCCTTAATTGTTGAAATATATGTAACATGGCGCAACACTTGGTGATAATTCAACAAATTCATTTTTCTTCTTTTTCTTTGGTTTTTTGAAAAAAATTGATGTTTTTGGAATTTTGCGGTTTTCTGTCAAGTTCTTTGGGTTTTTTATTTTATAAAGACTAAAATAATGATGTATGTTACATTTATAATACATGCACCATATATTAGAAAGGATTTCTAAATGGTGGTATGGAACATGACTTCATATGAGTGTTAATAAGGGTAGGTGTTGGCCCTTGGTCATGTATTAAGGAAGAAAGCGAAGATTAAGGTAGAAGAAAGACAAAGTATGAAGTGCGCGGAAGGCACACAAATCGAGGAAGGGTCGAAGTAGTTAAAGAGGCATAAAAGAAGGAACGAAGTAAAGGAGAGAAAGTTGTTGAAAGAGAAGATCAAGGAATACAAAGCAGCAAGGAATATAGATTGTGGACAAGTCAACAAGCGAAAGAAGACACTAATGGGTGATTTGGAGCAACTCACAGAGAAAAAGGAAGAACAGGTTGAAGAAGTCCTTAAAATGCAGGTTATGTGGACCTAGGGTTTTGGCACCTAGGGTTTTGGTACCTAGGTTTTTTGCACCTAGGGTTTTGGCACCTGGGCTTTGGTCTAGGGTTTTCTAAGAGTCATGGAATGATAAATAGAGATCTAGAAGAGTTGAGAAAGGGGTGATAGTGATGGTGAGATGTAAAAGTATTATGTCTTAGAATATTATTGTATTTTTGGGGGTCTTCAGCTGGATGCGAAGAACTATTCTACAACTGGGTGCACAGGGAGATGAAATAAAGAGGAAGAGAGAGAAGGATCTGCAGCTAAGTGCACAGATAGAACTGTGTATTTTCATTTGATCAATAAACACAGTTATGTGGACGTATCCCTAGGGAGAGGGTGAACCATGTAAAATCTTGTTGTTCTATGTGGTTGATGTTGTGTTATTTTCTATCTTTTATACTGTTATTTCATTGTTGTTTTCCCTACTAAAGATAAAGGATATAACTAACTTTGTGAAGTTAAGCATAAGACTGTTAAGAATCTCTAGGTTATGTTGCATTGTTGTTTAGGAATCATCTTGCATTTCTTCTAGTTGTAGACACCTGTGTCCTGCAACCCCCCTATTACTACTTCGGGTGAGACTTCATCTGCTTCGCAGGTGTTTTCGAAAGGGCTAGTAGTTAGGGTTTGTTGGTGCACTGTTAGATTTGAACCCTAGGTCTTCCCCCGTGCCAACAAATGGTTCCATTGCTGGGACCGAGATCTTTTTGAGGGAATGTCAAGGTGGTTTCCATCGAAGACAGAAATTCAAAATTGGATAGAAGAACAAGAAATTTACTTCACCGTAGCTTAGAACAAGAACCTTAGCATTAGTACAGAAGACTGGTTGGGAAGGCACATCTTTACTAACTTGCATGATATTTTATTTGCAGGAGATCATAAGGAGTTGTATGAGTGGTTAGACAGACTAGCAGAGACTTAGTTTGAAATCAGATCTAGACCACATGTGGTTTGGACATCAACGCTGATTAAGAAAGTCAAGAAAGTTGATAACGTTGTGTCAAGGGCAATGGATATTTGGTTTGACAATACTATTGGAGGGTACATTACTAAGTTTTCTATTGACAGAGTGGAATAATATAGTCAATAAGAGAGGTATTTCTTCAAGGGACCTAGAGGAAATTTTCTACACTTCTTGGAGTTGAAGATTAAGATGCTATTTTATGAGAAGAATATCTTGAAGATACAGTAATCAGTTGGAGTTTAAAGCTAATGGTCAAGATTCAGAAAATGACAGTGACACAGAGGCTGGACACACACACAGTGGGATATCATTCAGAAAGGTTCTTCTTGCGAACCTGTTTAAGAAAAGTTACGGGCCACTGGCACAAGATGAAGATTTCTACAGTGGAGAAGAAGCATGGAAATCAGACGAAGAATATTTAGAGTTCGCAAGGGCAGAGGAAGTAGAGACTAAAGAAATTCATCGAGAAGAACCATAAACTTCAGGGACTGTGCCTACTATAAAAGTAAGTATTACTACTCCTCCTGTTGTTTTAACAACATTACGTAACCAGAGTAACCGGAGTAATCAGAGAATTCAAAGTACTGTTACAAGCAGTTTAGTACATACTCGGTCGAGAAACCAAGGAAAATCCATGGAAAATGAAATGAGGTTGCCCATTTTCAGAGGAGATGGATTTGAAGATCCTGACCAACACTGGTTCTTATGTGAAGTTGTATGGAGCATTAAGCAAGTCACCGACGAAGCTGTTAAGAGAGCTTAGTTTAGTACTACCTTGAGGGATCGTGCATTGAGCTGGTATATGAAGTTTGTTATAGGATCGGTACAACCTAAAACGTTGAATGACATTAAGAATGCATTGAGTGTAGAGTTTAAGAATCCTAAGTCAGAGTCACAATGCATTACAGAGTTGAAGGAAATCAAGTAGAAGGTAATTGAACTGGTTTGGGAATTTGATTAGAGGATCAAGACCTTGACAGGCCATTTAAGTTTTCAGATTATTAACGAACAACATTAGGAATGGTTCATCGCTTCCCTCCTACCAAACATTAGAGTTCCTATGATACAACAGAAGGTCACTTTCCAGGCTGAAGCATTAGAGATTGCGACGAAATTAGAAGCATCCCCTGTAGGAGAATCCGGTCCAGGTATGAGTCAGATTTTGAATCAATTAAATAGTTTATATTTACAGGTCAAAGACATGAAGAAAGATAAAGGAAAGGAGAAAAGAGAAGATATCTAGTGTATTAGATGTAAATAAGAGGGCCATGACAAAGAGCACTGTCCTTTATTTAATGAGTACTTGGCCTTTGGAGCCCCTAACCCTTTGAAACATGCTACTTTACGATGGTGCGAGGTATGTAGAACTAGACATCACTCTGGTGAATGTTATTATATGTCCAGACACCCACCAATATTTATTGTACATTATGTAAGTCTATTGGACATGATGAGAAGGAATGCAGGGCTTATGACCTCATGCATGAAAGCTCAAGGGATGCATATAGAATTCAAGGAGAATTACAGCAAGAAGGGAATGATGCATAGTTCAATTCCCCAGAAAGAGGAAATTTCAACCCTCACGGTGGGTTCATAGGAAGAGGATGAGGAGGCATGGGTCGAGGTTGAGGTCAGATTATTTTCTATAACTGTGCCCTGCATCCAGGTCATTTGGCAAGGGACTGTCAGAACCCTTGTACTACTTGCAGCTACTATAATTCATTTGATCGTGTCATTGAAGACTGTTCAGTATTGTTAGCCAAAGTTTAGGAAATATGAGGTGGAAACCAACAAGTCCAAATAATATCAACTGAACCACGCGGTGAGGAAGCTAGAGTCACTATCATTACTAGAGGAGGCACTATCATAGGAGAAGACATGGTGACTCCATGCAAGACTACATATGGATCAGGGATCATAAGAGCTTCAAAGAAGGCATCATTGTTTGATCCAAGGAAACAAAAACAAACTTTTGAAGAAGCAAGAAGATAATTTGTAGGTGAACAAGCTTCTTCATCTAGGACACAACCAGAAGTAAGGGAATGTGAAATTCCTCCAACATTTGATCATTCTGCCCTACCTAGATAGGGAAAAGAGGTAAGAAATCTTGTGGACTTCTTGTATACTTGTATTAATTTAATTAAATATGAGAGAGCGGTGTAGGAACTAAAACACCTGATAAGACAATATGAAATTGGAAGAGTAGATCCTCCGTTGAATAGAGTTGTGAATCAAGTATCTAGAAAAAGGAGGACAAGCAAGGAACTACACCTTAGTGCTCAGATTGAAGACTACGATATAGACTATGTGGTCCTTGACCTGGGATCAGAAGTAAATGTTATGACGAAGAAAAATTTGGAATTGATGAGAAAACCTAAATTGATTTACTCTCCTATTAGGCTCAGGATTTCTAATTAGCAAGCGGTGATCCCCTTTGGAAGACTAGAGCATGTCCCTGTTGACATTAACGAAGTGAGGACATTTGTAGACTTTGAAGTGATCGAGATTGTTGATGATAGCTGTCCCTATCCTGTGTTTTTGGGTATTGATTGGGATTTCAACAATTTGACTGTTGCTGACCTAAAAAAAGAGAAGAATGCCATTTGAAGGTGATGGCCTTAGGGTCATTACACCTCTTTATCCCGATGAAGGTTGCAGATACACATAACCTATAAGAGAAGAAGACTGTGCCTATGAGCTAGAGAGCATCTATAAACTAACAACAGGACTACATGATTATATTAATCCTATAGCAGATGGAAATCTAAGCTGGCGAAGTGAAAGTGCATGCTCGTCAGATTTAGAAGAAGCAATGGGAAATTGGCAGAACATAATGTATGAAGTCTCTATGCGGAGGTGTGCCAGATTAACTAAGTCAGTTCACTGGATTGGCACAGAAGTAAGTAATATTCCTACATTTGATGGCTTGAATAATTTAGAGACATTTCTATTTGAATTTGAGGGAATTGTACCAGTACAATAGAGGTTGTTGGCACTAGATGAAGCCTTGAAATCAACACCATCTAGATGGTGGGGAACACACAAGAAGAACATCGCAGAGTGGGTACAATGTCACACCTTGTTGACAGTGCGCTTTTGAGACCAATTTGAAGGTTATGAAGTTCGATACATAGGTCAGATTTGTCCTAAGGACCATGTGGGAAGTTGTGAGGAAGACTGGAGAAACATTCCTAAAGAACAATGGGTACATGAGTTCATTAACACCTTAGATACTACACCTATCAACTGGTATCTTCAAGAAAAGCTGTGCTTAGTCACTACATATTGGTATGGTATGACCCAAAACTTTATAGATACGTTCCTATTTGAAAGTTGGTACCCCACAATAGACCAAGATTTACAAATTGTAAGACATAAAGTCTTTGAGGAGGCACCTAACCCCCCCCTTGAACAAGAAGAAGATGAATGGATTGCACCTCTTCAACGATTACAGGGTTGTTATAATATTAATGCTGATGAATATGATGAACCTAGGAATGTGAACATTTCAGAAACTAAAGGGCAAAGAGATATAGAAGGGCCAAGGATTGAATTACCTTTTGTTGGGCAACCTATTAAAATTAAGAAGGTTAATATTGGAACAGAGCAGGAACCTAAGTTGGCGAATGTTGGAGACTATTGGGATGATGCTACTATTAGTAAGATTACAGAGCTATTACATGAGTATCAGGACTTGTTTCCAACCAAGTTCAAAGACATGAAGGGCATTAAAGGGCCCATGGGAGAAATGAATATTCCTTTGAAAGCAAATGCAAGGACTGTTAAGCAGAGGCCTTACAAACTGAATCCCAAGTACAAGTAGAAAGTTAATATTGAATTAGATAGAATGATGGAAGCCAGAATTATAGAACCACTCGAAGAATCTGAATGGATCAACCCTATGGTGGTCCAAGATAAGAAGACAAGAGAAATCTGAATTTGTGTATATCTAAGGAAATTGGATGATGCATGTTTACATCCTTTTCCTACACCTTTTACTGATGAAGTTATAGATAATGTAGGAGGACATGAAGTTTATTCATTCACAGATGGATTTTCAGGCTATGATCAGATCATAATTGCTAAGGAGGACAGACATAAGACTACATTTGAAACATAATGGGGTTCTTTTCAGTACACTGTGATGCCTTTTGGTTTGAAGAATGCACCAACCATCTTTTCCAGGGTAGTGGTTGAAGCATTTAAATAATTTTTACATACGTTTTTGAAGGTATACTTCGATGAATGGACAATTTTTATTCTATTGAAAGATCATATTGAATGTTTGAGATTAATGTTGGATAAGTGCACGCAATGTCAGATTTCCATGAACTTGAAGAAGTGTATTTTCTTTTCACCTTTTGGACTATTGTTAGGACACATTGTGTGTACAGGGGCTGTTGGTAGATCCTTCAAATATTGCTATCATTGTTGATCTACCTCCTCCTACTTCCGTTAGACAACTGCGCACTGCATTGGGACACACTGGATATTATAGAAAGTTTATTAAGGGTTATGCATAGATAAAAAAACCTATGGATAAGATATTAAAGAAGGATAGTAATTCTCAATGGACATAGGAATGCCAACAGAGCCTCAACACATTAAAGAAGAAAATGGTCACTGCACCTATTTTGGTTTTTCCATATTGGAGTAAGGAATTCCATGTTCATGTCGATGCTTCATCCATTGAATTAGGAGTAGTTTTAGCACAGCCAGGTGCAAGAGACATTGACCACCCTATAGCCTTTGCTAGCATGAAGCTTTCTACATCGGAAATAAATTATACTACCACTGAAAGAGAAGGCCTAACTATGGTATATGCGTTGTATAATTTTAGACACTACTTTTTGGGAGGACATTTTAAAATGTTTACTGATCATTCTGCATTGAAGTACTTAGTCAACAAGCCAGTGTTGGGGTGAAGAATATGAAGATGGATATTATTATTTTGAGATCGTGGTCAAGCTAGGAAGAATGAATAAGGGACCTGACCACTTATCTAGGTTAGAACATGGAGAGGAACCTACCAGTTTGGATGATACATTGCCAGATGCACAGTTGTTGGCCATCATAAAAGTTGATGATCACTTCACCGAGATAGTCTAGTTCCTATCCATAGGAATGGAACCTCACAAATATACAATTATTTAGAATAAACAGTTTGTAGTCTGCGCTGTAGATTTTCAAATTATAGCTAGACAATTATATAAGATGGGACTAATTGAGATCTTAAGAAGATGTTTATGGAGTCAGAAACACCATTGATCCTTGCAGAAGCACATGAAGGCATCACAGGAGGACATTATGCAGGGAAATAAATAACGCATAAGGTTCTCAAAGCTAGCCTCTGGTGGCCCATTTTACACAAGGATGCTAAGGAATACTACAGAGCCTGCGATGTATGTCAAAGAATAGGAAAGCCTTCTAGAAGGGATGAGATGCCTTTAGCACCTCAGTAAACATTACATGCATTTGAGAAATGGGCCATTGACTTTGTGGGACCTATCAACCCACTAGGAAAGCACACATAAGCTCGATACATTATCACCGCTACATAGTATTTGACTAGATGGGAAGAAGCAAGAGCAGTTAAGGACTGTAGTGGATCTACAACTGCGCAGTTCATATTTGAGGATATCATAACCAGATTTGGATGCCCGAAGATCCTTATGAGTGATCAAGGCACACACTTCATTAAAAAAAATATTGAAGCCTTGACCCAGGAGTTCGAAGTTCACATCATAAAAGCACACCTTACCACCCACATGCGAATGGTACAATCGAAGATTTCAATAAGATCTTGGAGACAATGATGACTAAGATTTGCAGTGTTAACAAGGATAATTGGGATTTGAGAATTCCAGCAGTGTTATGGGCTTATTGAACTACTTTCAAGAAGCTAACAATGCAGACTCCCTAGAAGTTAGTTTATGACATGGAAGCAATGGTACCTATGGAATATTTGGTTTCTAGTCTAAGAATTGCAGTATTTACAGGTATGGATGACACTGACGCTATTCAAGACAGGCTCGCGCAGTTGATGGAACTAGAGGAAGACAGGTTCATTGCAAGATTTCATCAGCAAGTACAAAAATAATGAGAAAATGCTTACCATGACCAACATATCAAGAAGAAAGCATTTAAACAAGGAGATTTGGTACTTTTATATGACAACAAGTTCATGAAGTATCCAGGGTCTAGGTACTAGGTGCAGTTGAAATTAGGTACTAGAAATAGAAAAGAGAGTCTGCACATGATAGGGAGGGAAAAAGTAGAAAGAACAAGCTTCTTCATGCAGTCCGTAGTTGATTTAATATAGAAGGCTCAACCCTGCAGTGACTCGGGATGAGTCACATGTGAGTGTTGGGGGCTTGTTGGCCCTTGGTCATGTATTAAGGAAGAAAGTGAAGATTAAGGAAGAAGAAATACAAAGTATGAGGTGTGCGAAAGGCACACAAACCAAGGAAGGGTTGAAGTGGTTAAAGAGGCATGAAAGAAGGAGAAAAGTAAAGGAAAACAATCCATTGAAAGAGAAGATCAAGGAAGACAAAGCAACGAGGAAGATAGATTGTGGACAAGTCAGCAAGCGAAAGAAGACACTAATGGGTGCTTTGGAGCACCTCGTGGAGAAAAAGGAAGAACAGGTCGCCGAAGTCCTTAAAATGCGGGTTATGTGGACCTAAGGTTTTGACACCTAGGGTTTTAGTACCTAGGGTTTTTACACCTAGGGTCTTGGCACTTGGGCTTCAGTCTAGGGTTTTCTAAGAGTCATGGAACGATAAATAGATATCTAGAATATTTGAAAAAGGGGTGATAGTGATGGTGAGATGTAAGAGTATTGTCTTAGAATATTCTTGTATTTTTGGGGGTCTTCAGCTGGGTGTGAAGATCTATTCTACAACTGGGTGCACAGGGAGAGGAAATAAAGAGGAAGAGAGAGAAGGATCTGCAACCAAGTGCGCAGATAGAACTGTATATTTTCATTTGATCAATAAACACAGTTCTGTGGATGTAGCCCTAGGGAGAGGATGAACCATGTACAATATTTTTGTTCTATGTGGTTGATGCTATTTTATTTGCTATCTTTTATACTGTTATTGCATTGTTGTTTTCCCTACTGAAGATAAAATATATAACTAACTTCGTGAAGTTAAGCATAAGAATGTTAATAATATCTAGGTTATCTTGCATTGTTATTTAGGAATCATCTTGCATTCCTTCTGGTTGTAGACACTTGTATCCTGCAACCCCCCTAATGCTACTTCAGGTGAGACTTCATCTACTTCATAGGTATTGTCGAAAGGGCCGATAGTTAGGGTTTGTTGGTGCGCTATTAGAGTTGGACCCTGGGTCTGCCCCTGTGCCAATAATAGGCACCTTGGTTGGGTATCCTAAAAAAGGGCAGGTGAAGGGTTGAATGCAGATGGGGATTTGGCACATGATTGAAGTCAAACAATGGGTGTAGTAGCATACTGAGAAGTAAAGCATAAAATCAAATTGGAACCACCTGGGAATAAATTTGATGGAAGAATCGAGGTGGATATTGTCCCACAATTATCTAAAGAAATGAGGGATGCTAGGATATCTTCTTTTTTCCAAAGGAAAAAACATATTTTTATTCGAGATAAACAAAAATATAATACTCAGGTGCAATAGGCAAGGTCAAAAAAGGATCATATAGAGGTAGATATCTTTAGAATCTTTCTATCCAAATAGATCCACAACCTTCATAATTTCAAGTATGATATATATCAAGTAATTGAAAATAGAATGTAGACTTAATAGTCCCATGTACTGATATATTACAAGTTCAAAAGGAGTTCAGAAATTATAAAGTGAAAAATAATGCAAGATCATTGTATGGCCATATTTTATTTCTTTCAAGAAACTATCGAGATTAGGTAGCTGAAGTCCTTCCTTTGAGAGATGATATGCAATCTTGTTGTGCTCTCTACAAATATGAGTGTAGTTTACCCAAAGAAACTGATTAGATATTGTATATAATTGTTGTGCTAGTGGAAGGAGAGAGTTATGTTATACTTGGAGGCTTCCTCTCATCCAATTAATGACCATAGATGAATCACCCATGACCTGAATCTTATAAATCCCTCTTCCTAGAGAATATTTTAGTAAGAAGTAGAAAGCCTTGAATTTCCCTTGGTAATTTGATCCTCTTCCTATATTACCTTTAAATTGAAATCTGTGTATCTCTGAAAGATATAAAATGAATCCAATTCCACTGATAGAATCTTTTCCTTGACAAGCCCCATCAAAATATCCCCAAGATAAATATTTTTCCACCTGTACCTCCAATAGAATTATCTGTGGCTTAACCTTATAATAATTGAATAAATAGTTTACCTAGGTAGATACCTGGAAATTAGGGATCATCTTCTCTTCAAACAAAATTGAGTTTCTAGCTATCCATATTCCCCTCATAACCAAGAATGGGACTTCCCTTAAGAACTTAAGATATTTATGGGTAAACCAAACATAAATTTAATGTTTAATCCATTATTATAGTTCTTTGCGTTTCATTATATAACAATAGCATAATCCAAGATCACTGAGAAATACACAATCACAAGAGACACAACATTTATCCTGGGAAACCCTCTAGGGAAAGAAAACCTAACAAAACTTCCTTAATATAGATAGCCAATACAATGCCAAGAGATCTCTTAAACTAATACAGAAAATCCTCGCCCAGATATTTGCCACTCTCTCTCCTTCTTCTCTAACTGTAGATCCGAAACTTGTCTCACGAAATGAGCAAGTGAGTGTGTGTCTAAGTGAGGCGCTAGCCTCCTTATTTATATTAGACTAGCACGCGTGAAGTGTCTCTTCATTGGAAGGGCCGACTTCTCCAACTGGGTGGCTACAACCACCTTGAATATATTCCAGGTCCCCTTTAATATCTGCTGGGGCCAACTTCTTATTCTGCCTATTATAATTATCATTTGACCAATCCGCAAAAGGGGATTTGGTCCTATTACAATAGTCGACATGATCAATCCACAATGGGGATTGATCCAATGAATAATATATCAAATAATAATAAGACTACTCTTTTCAGTTACATTATTTCAACACTCCCCCTTAACAAGAAGGGTATTCTTCAACAACATCATGCGAGAGAGAGAGGACAACATCATCAACAACATCAAATGGGTGAGAGGAAAACATCATCAATATCATCTTGGAACACTGACTAGCATATATATAAATCATCGGGAGTTTTTTTCATCGGCAACATCGTCATTCTCAAAGGAATTCCATCATCATCTGCATCAATAATTATTAGTATAAAAACTGATACATCATCATCATCATAGCACAAGGCTGGCTCATCATAATACAAGACTGGATTTATGTCACAACTGTCAAGCTAGAAGCTCAGTACTCATCTCATGATCCAGATGGATATCAGTGGCCACCCACCTTTTCCAACTAGCTCAAAACATTTTTCTGACATTTTTGGCAATTTACTATTTTTAGCAGTTTTTACTTCCGGGGCCATTTTGAGGGCCTAAATGAAGTTTTTTCGGTATCAAGCTCCTCAATGATATCCAAAGGAATAATTGAGCCCCCAAAATGAATCTCCTCGATGATACCTTTCCAACGGGTTATCACACGCGTAAAACGGAGATCGTATGCAAAAGTTACGACCCCGAGAAGTTGATGTATTAGCTTACCCAAACGGGGCCCACATGACTTTTGGCGTTTCATCTCCTAGGGTTAGGTTTTTGGATGTCTAGATTTTTTGGAATTCTTCCTTATTTTAAAGATGCCTTCAGAGCCTCATTGTAACCTTATTCTTGCGAATGCGTGCTTCCGTCACATCTCTTCTCAGAGATAAGCCGCCACCATTCTAGCAAGCTTGTTTCCGCTGCATTTTACAGTTTCAGCTTATTTCATTATTGAATAGAAAACTAGTTTTACTGTATCTCTGTTAATTTGTGTTAAGCACCTGTTAATAATCCATAATCATTTCGTTCTACTCATAAAATTTGGATCAGTGGTATCAGAGTGGTCTGCTTCTTGTCGTCTTAATGCATGTCCCCAACGAGGTCGGAGTACAAAGAGTTGGGTCTTGAGCTTGTTTCTCTTGAGGATAGAAGCTCTCACACGCCCAAGCGACCTCCCATGGAAGGAGAAAATAAAGATGATGGGATGGGAGATCCTTTCAAATTGTTGATTGAGGAAGCCCTCACGCAACAGAGGAACGAGATGATGGATAGTTTCGCACAAATCCTTCGGCGACTACCAACAGGCGATGCATCTTTTTCGAACGGAGGCGCTGCCCCCTTCAAGGTACAAATAAACTTTGATATTCCTATATTTGAAGGTCAGATAGACGCAGATGCTATAGACAATTGGTTGAATCTACTAGAAGGGTATTTTTCTGTTCATAAATTTTCGAATAGAGAAAAGATTACTTTTGCGCTCCTCAAAGTCATTCCCCATGTCAAAGATTGGTGGGAAACTTTCTGTGAGCAAAAGGAAACAGAGGAAACCTCATTATTTTCAGTCATGACCACTTGGGAATCCTTTAGGGATGCTATTAAGGAACAATACTACCCTGTCGGAAGTTATGACGACCTGTATACTAAATGGACCACACTGCAGCAAGAAAGAGACCAAGCAGTGCTAGATTTCACAAATATCTTCCATACCTTGTGCACCAAGTTGGGTATCAAAGATTCAGAGTGACATCTGGTGCTCAAGTATCACGGTGCTCTGCATAGATACATCTAGACTAAAATGGAATTTCTAGACATCTCATCCTTGGGCGCGGCCTACCGATATGCCATCAAAATCGAGCAGAAGCTCAAACAAAAGACGTGACAATTTGGGCCTGGGAACCCCTCACAACAAAAGCTAGGAAAGGGCGGCCCCAACCCACCAAACAAAGGACAGAGAAAATATGGACAGTATCAAGACAACTAGTACAAGCCGCAAGAAAAGAAGGACACCGGAAAGACAAAGAAAGATACCGGGAAGTGGTGCGACTTCCATAAGAGCCCTTGGCATAACACTGCTAATTGTCACTCAAAGCAGTCGCTAGTGGCTGAAGTGAAAGCCTCTGAATCAGATGCAGTTTCTGACTCTGAGATAGAACCAGAAAGAGGAAGATGGATCATTGACGCGGAACCCAGTGCCACCGTTGCTACCACCAAGATCCAGCCTGGTGAACTAGACGAGCCAGAAGAAGGAGAGCGCCTCTTCCATTCACAGATGTGGGTAAAAGGCACCCCACTGCACTTCATCATCTCTACCAACAACACCACACCCAAAACCCTACACCATTGGATGGCTCCGCCAAGGAAGCAATCTCCACGTCAGCCAACAGTGTCGACTGTCGTACGAAATCAATCCCTTCAAAGGCGAGGTATTGTGTGATGTTGCTCCTCTTGAAGTTTGTGATGTTCATTTGGGTCAACCTTATTTATGGAAACGTCATGCTGTATATGAGTCTAGGCCTCGTAGTGTTATTATTACTTTGAACAGGAAATTGTACAGGATACCTGAGGCAGTCCCACCTAGTGCTATTTACTTGATCTCTGTTAAGCAATGCAGGAAGGTCATCTCTCAGATAGGTGTTGGTCACTATAATTGCTTAATTAATTTTAAACAACTAAGTGAAACATAAATTATCAACCCAGGGAAGTCTTTTATTTCAAAGATAACCACGCACTATATATGCTCAATTCCAAAAGCAGCTTAGTGTTGTAGTAAAGAAACTT
>JASDQU010100415.1:205800-231093 GCA_032191745.1 Picea mariana
TATCAACCCAGGGAAGTCTTTTATTTCAAAGATAACCACGCACTATATATGCTCAATTCCAAAAGCAGCTTAGTGTTGTAGTAAAGAAACTTATACTAATCTCACTTTCTCAAACAAATTGAAGTTCTGTATTAAATCACAGGAAAGTAACTTCCCTATTGCAAACCCTTAAAGATCAGTTTAAGAATCCTGAATTACATTTAAAATAACACTTGCAATGGGAAAGAACAACTATTCTGCAATCAGAGAACATGACCCTTACTCTCAACAGAGACTTCAGCATTAACACTCTTTCATGAAAACAACAATGCAGAAAACAATTAACTCTAATTAACAGAAAACAAAGCCACCTAGTCCCTTTCTTTCTAAGCAGGAGCTTTGAGCCTTACTTCTGTTTAGCACACTTGTGAGGTTGAGGTTTACAGAGAACAGAGCAGTCTGATCCCTTCCTTTCTGAGCAGGGATTACTAACCCAGTTTCTGGCTAGCCTTAATGAAGATCTACAAAAAACAGGGTGTTTTGGTTCTTTCCTTTCTGAGTAGGAACCCTTAACCCTATCCCTGGCTGACACACTTGCAGAGGGGAATGAAATCTACAGAGGACAAGGTGTTGTGATTCCTTCCTGTCTGAGTAGGAACCCTTTAACCAATTCTCTGGCTAGCACACTTGCTGAAGGAAATGAAACCTACAGAGGTTGAGGTAATTGGATTCCTTCCTGTCTGAGCAGGAACCTCTTAACCGAACCTCTGGCTAGCACACAGCAGGAAATGAAATCTACAGAAGTCGAGGTAATTGGATTCCTTCCTGTCTGAGCAGGAACCTCTTAATCGAACCCCTGGCTAGCACACTTGCAGCAGTAAAATAATCCTACAGAGGGTACGATGTTCCGATTCCTTTCTGTCTGAGCAGAAACCTTTAATCAAATCTATACTATCATAAAATCATCTCACAAGATTACTGATAAAAAGAATTACAAATCCCATTCAATAAACTAAGACAGAATCAGTAGTGTTTCAGTAAAGCGAAATTCATAAAACAGTGTTTCAGCAAACGACAATAAACAAAGCATGAACAAAAATTATACTAACACACTTCTAACTAATGGGTGAATCTTGTGATGAAGGTGGGCCCTCCCTTCTCACAAGATTCCCCTGAAACGGGAAAGCTTAGAAACGAGTAATCAAAGCAGTCTTATATTTATCTGTTGAAATATCACATTACAAATTGAAAGAATAGAACACGTCCCGCTTCTCTGGAGTTGCTTCAATACATCAAAACTTTGATATCTGGAATGGTGATTTCCTCTTATTTAAAGAGGAAATCCCTTCGATACAATCATTACTATACATCTCAATCCTATCCTAGATCGGATCTTCTTTCTAAATCAGCATAGGATGTCTTGATTTCACGCAAATGAATGCTATACAGGAAACGAGCGAGGTATTGATGTTATGGCTGGTGTAACAACTTCTTCTCATCGTTGCTGGTGCTGTTTCAGCATCACAATTCGCGGGTCTGTTTCATCCACGTGAATTGCGCTTTGACTGTTGACTGTTGACTGTGGCGGCTTCCTTGTGTTTCAGCATCGTCGGTTCTGGAAGTTCCTTCTGTGTCTCAGCATCTGCAACTCTGGACTGTGTAATAGCTCAGTGTTTCAACATCTTGTGACCTCGGACTATGTGGCTGCTCCGTGTTTCAGCATCTGCGATCTCAGACTGTGTAGCAGCTCCGTGTTTCAGTATCTGTGACCTCGGACTGTGTAGCAGCTCCGTGTTTCAGCAATAGACCTTGAATGCAAATCTGCGGTTTTGGACACTTATGCATTTCTAATCAATGGTTAAGTACAAAAGTGATGTAAAATATTATGCAAAATAGATTAAGCATATAGTAATGAGAAAGGACGTTGTATACCTTTGAGATGATCAAACAAAGTGGTAGCAAGTCAAATATAGGTGATCAAAGGTACAATAATGGAAAAAAAAGTATAGGCAAAAAGGTGCATAGTGTGGTCCTAACAATAGGGAAGTTTTTCTTCTTAGTGATTCGCTCTCAGAATAAGCGAAAGATCACAGCCACATCCAGGGTCTCTACGGCCGACCTCTCCACACAACAAAAGCAAGTAGATAAGGTCGTGGAAGAATACTCGGATATCTTCTCCTCACCTACAGGGGTACCTCTACACTGCCAGGTCAAACACCCCATTGATCTGACCCTCGACGCACTGCTTCCAATGGGCTAGTCTATCGTCGCTCTTTGTTAGAGAATGAAGAGATCAAGAGATAGATCCAAGAACTGCTCCACAAGGGGCACATATACCCTACCTCATCACCTTGCGGGAGCCCAATCGTGCTGGTACAAAATAAAGATGGAACCTGGCGACTCTGTATTGATTACCGGGCTCTGAATAAAATCACTGTCAGAAACCGGTACCCGATTCTCCGAATCGATGACCTCCTTGATCAACTCACGGGGGCCAAATACTTCAGTAAGATTGATCTGAAGTCTAGCTACCACTAGGTCCCGATAGAACAGAAAAATGTATGGAAGACCACCTTCAAGTCAAAGGAAGGACTTTTTGAATGGTTTGTCATGCCCTTTGGTTTGACAAATTCTCCAGCCACTTTCACGAGGATGATGGACGACATCCTGCGACCATTCACCGATACTTTTGTAGTGGTGTATCTGGATGACATTCTAATTTACAACAAGACTTGGGGTGAACACTTGCAGCATATTCAGTAGGTGCTGCACACCCTGCGACAGCACAAGCTATACGCCAACCTGGAAAAATGCTCCTTTGGTATGGACAGGGTCCATTACCTGGGATACATCATTGATGAGCATGGCGTACATGTGGATCCAACCAAGATCCAAGTCATCCGTGACTGGCCAACCCCAACAACACTTACTGAGCTTCAGATCTTCTCTAGACTTGCTAATTTCTACCGCAGGTTTGTGTTGGGGTTCTCCCATATTGCATGGGCCCTCAGCCAAATAAACAGGGGTGGTGTTAAGGCGAAATTTGCATGGGGCTGGTCCCAACAACAAGCGTTCGATGATTTGAAGCAATGCTTGTGCTCAGCCCCAGTACTTTCACTACCAGACCTGCAACATCTCTTTGAGATCGAGACAGATGCTTCAGACTATGCCATGGGCACCGTTCTCACTCAGCACGACCACCCCATGGCCTATCATAGTGAGACACTGTCAGATACTGTCCGTAAGTACCCTACTTACGATAAAGAAATGTACTCCATTGTGCAAGCATGTCGCCAGTGGAGACATTACATTCTTGGGAAGGAGACAGTCATCCACATTGATCATAAGCCATTGCGGTTCATGTAGACACAGGGAAAACTGCAAAATGAATGCCATCAAAAGTGGTCCACATACTTGCAGCAATTCCACCTCAACATCAAGTATAAAACAGGAAGCACCATTCGCGTCATTGATTGCCTCAGCATACCGCCAGTCGCGGCACTCACCACGGTGCTAGAATCTTGCGGCCATGAGACATCTAGATGGCCCCAACTCTATGAGACAGATCTTGACTTTGCCACCACCTACCAAATGTTGGGTGCAAATGCAGTTGTCGATAATTTCCATCTTTAGAATGGGTTGTTGTGTCGTCTGGGCCATATCTGTGTTCCATCAAGAAAGCGAGTGAAGTTGATATGGGAAGCCCAATACAATTGGGTGGCAGGACACTTCGACATCGAAAAGACAGTGGCGATGCTATAGAAATATTTCTACTGGCTGAAACTTCGATAGGAGGTCGACAAGTATATCAGGTCCTGCACTGCCTGCGCTATTGCCAAACCGACCACTAAGAAACATGGCTTGTACACCCCTCTTCCTACTCCTGATAGGCCATGGGAATCCATCTCAATGGACTACATGTCGGGCCTCCCATCCACCAAGCGGGGAAATGACTGTGTTTCTGTGGTTGTTGATTGCTTTTCTAAGATGGCGATTCTGGTTGCCTGCAAGAAGAGCATCACAGTAGAGGCCACTGGAAAAATCTTCTTTGAATGAGTCCGGGTACATTTTGGAATCCCACAAACCATTGTCTCAGATCGGGATAGTTGATTTCTCAGCACATTCTGGTCTAGCCTCTGGTCACTGTTGGACACCAAGCTCACCAAATCCACGGCCTTCCACCCCCAGACAGATGGCCAAACCGAGGTTGTAAATTGAATGATTGTGCATATCCTTTGCATGTATAATTCAAAGAACCCTCGCACATGGGATGAGATCCTTCCTTATGTCCAGCATAGCTACAACCGAGCCTTGCATAGCTCAACTGGCCATAGCCCCTTTCAAGTGGGGTTGGGATTCCAACCATGGGGTCCCATAGATGTTGCACTTCCCCTTGCAGTCACCTCGACTGACTCATATCCTGCTCCAACTGAAGCTGACAAAGCCACCCAGTTCATTGATCAGATCCAGCACATCCGCCAATAGGTTCAGGATATCCTACAGAAGTCCAATGACAAGTACAAACAATGCCATGATCAACATCGGGTGCCGCATAAGTTTCAGGTGGGCGACAAAGTTTGGTTGCACTTGTAGAAAGAACGCCTTACAGGACCACATCGGAAGCTTCACCCACTCTGTTATGGACCATACACTATCACCAAGGCCGTGGGGGATAATTCTTTTGAGCTCAACATTCCTCCTTTCCTTGGCTTGCACCTATTGTTCAACGTGGATCTCCTTCGCCCTTATTTCCCACCATTATTGGACACCTCCGAAGCAACAGAACAACTGACACCAATAGAGCTCAACCCTGACTGCATACAATAGGAATCCAATGATTAGATTGTGGACAGACATATCAAGGGCACTCGATAACAAAAGATCCATCTTTATCGAGTCGTCAAAGCAGGGTAGCTCCTGCACCAAGGCAAGTGGCTCACTCGGGGCCAAATTCAACAGAAATTTCCTCATCTAATGGGGGACCTCAATGCAATGGATAACATTGCTTCCTAAGGAGGGAGGATTTATCCATATGGATATCGGTGGCCACCCACCTTTTCCAACTGGCTCAAAACAATTTTCTGACATTTTTGGCAATTTACTATTTTTAGCAGTTTTTACTTCTAGGGCCATTTTGAGGGCCTAAAGGTATAGATATCCTCATTGATATCCAAAGGAATAATTTATCCCCAAAAATTAATCTCCTCAATGATACCTTTCTAACGGGCTATCACACGCCTAAAACGGAGATCGTATGCAAAAGTTACGACCCCGGGAAGTTGATGTACTAGCTTACCCAAACGGGGCCCACATGACTTTTGGCGTTTCATCTCCTAGGGTTAGGTTTTTGGATTTCTAGGGTTTTTGGCATTCTTTATTATTGTAAAAAGGCCTTCAGAGCCTCATTGTAACCTTCTTCTTGTGAATGCGCGCTGCCGTCACATCTCTTCTCAGAGATAAGCCGCCACCATTCCAGCAAGCTTGTTTCCGCTGCATTTTACAGTTTCAGCTTATTTCGTTATTGAATAGAAAACCAGTTTTACTGTATCTCTGTTAATTTGTGTTAAGAACTTGTTAATAATATGTATTCATTTCATTCTGCTCATAAAATCTGGATCATCTCATCTCAATGTCTTGCTTTACGTCACAACACTCAGGTTGGAAGCAAGATATAGACTGGCTTTACATCACAACTATCAAGATGGAAGCACAGTACTAGTCTCATCTCATCGTCTTGCTTTACGTCACAACACTCAAGATGGAAGAAATATACTCGTCCTGCTTTACGTCACAATGATCAGGTCGAAATCATGATACTAGATTGGCTTTACATCACAACTATCCAGCTGGAAGCTCAGTGCTAGTCTCAGAATATCATCTTTCTTTACATCACAACCATCAGGTCAGAAGCAAGGTACACATCCTGCTTTATGTCACAACCATCAAGTTGGAAGCAAGGAACTAGACTTGCTTTACGTCGCAACTATACAGCCGGAAGCATAGTACTAGTCACACATCATCTTGCTTTACGTCACAACCATCATGTCAGAAGTAAGGTACTCGTCCTGCTTTACATCACAACCATCAGGTCAGAAGCAGGATACTAGACTGGCTTTACGTCACAACTGTCCAGCTAGAAGCACAATACTAGTCATATCACATCATCTTTCTTTACATCACAACCATCAGGTCAGAAGCAAGAGATGTCTCATCACAACATCTACTCCCCTTTTCGAGGAGGGTCCTTTCGGACTATACCAAGCTTATATTGAAAGTACTCAAATTTTATACGATATAGTGGCTTGGTCAACACGTCAGCAACCTGTTCATCCATGCTAATGTACTGGAGATTTAAGGCTCCTCTCTGCACCATGTCATAGATGTAATGATAATGGATCTCTATGTTCTTCGACCTGTCGTGGAATACAAGATTCTCTGTCATCTTTATGTAGCTCTGGTTGTCACATAGAATCAAGGTTGCTCTCATCTCTAAGACAAATAGGCCGGTCAGCAACTTTCGAAGCCATATAGCTTCGCGGTTGGCAGAACATGCAACAATGTATTCTTCTTCCGCTGTGCTGAGAGCAATACTAGATTAATTCCTACTCTGCCATGAGATCATAGCTGATCCCAAACTAAAACAACATCCTGAAGTGATTTTCCTTTTAGAAACACTTCCTACCCAATCTGCATCAGTATATCCACTCAATGTGAAATCATGATCTCCATCATAGCTGAGACCACAATCTATTGTACCTTTAAGGTACCTCATCACATGTTTTGCAGCTACTAGGTGAACGCGCCTGGGTTCCACCAAAAACTGACTCAAGGTGTTCACAGCAAAACAAATGTCTAGTCTGGTGTTCGTCAGGTACATCATCGGTCCAATAATCTATTTGTACAGTGTGGCATCAATGAACTCTGACAAAGTATCAACCAACAGCTTCAACTTTGCTTCCATGGGTGTATTCATGGGCTTTCATTCCAACATGTCGAATCTCTTCAAGATTTCGACCTTGTACTTCCATTGGTTAAGGAATATCCTCTCAGGACTCTGCCATACCTCAAGATCTAAGAAATAATGCATTAGGCCAAGGTCTTTCATTTCAAATTCTGAGGCAAGTCTCTTTTTACATTCAGTGATGAGCTTTTCTTCTCCAGTTAAGAATAAGTCATCCACATATAGTAGTAATATTACTGGCTCGTTGTTCATGATCTTGAAGTAGAGGTCAGAGTCTGCTTTACTCTTGGTAAAGCCTAAGCTCATCAAGAAACTGTCTATATGGCCATACCAAGATCTAGGAGCTTGCTTCAATCCATATAAGGCTTTCTTCAATCTGCAGACATGAGACTTCCTGTCTTCAGCCTCAAATCCTTGAGGTTGCTCTATATACACTTCCTCTTCGATGACACCATTTAGGAAAGCTGTCTTCACGTACATCTGGTGCAACTTCTACTTCATCTTAGCTGCAAGAGCTATGATGGTTCTGATCGAAGTGTATCTGACCATAGGAGCGAATGTCTCTTCATAGTCAATGCCTTCCTTCTGAAAAATCCACGAGCCGCAAATATTGCTTTATACTTCTCAATACTTCCATCAACAACATGTTTTATTTTGAAGAGCCATCTGGAGGATACCACATCTTTATTCTTCGGTCTAGGAATTATTTCCCATACTTCGTTCTTCATTATGGATTGGTATTCCTCTGTCATGGCATCTGCCCATTCTTTCCTCTGAATGGTTTCTTCAAAGTAGGTAGGCTCCTCTTCTAGGATATCACACATCAAAGCTGTATAACTGGAGAATGGCTTTGGTCTTTTCACCTGTCTCATAGTTCCTTGGGGAAGACCGTACTTCTCTCCATCTTGAATAAGCTCTCTAGCCTAATATGGATTTATTTTATGAAGGGTCATCATCTGAGGAGGTTCTTGCACTTCTACTATATCATGGTCTTCTAGAATTTCCTCATCAGGGGAAGTTATGACTTCCCTCACTGGTTCTGCAGCTCTGGGAACCGCCCTCATTGCAGTACTGGGGGTTACTGGTTCCTCTTCATATACTTCTTCAAGCTGGCATAGTTTATATTTCTTGAGCACTGCATCTTCATCAAAGGTCACATCCCTGTTGATCTCAATGTGATGGTGACCTGGTATATAGATTCTGAAGGCCTTGGAGACCTCACAGTATCCCACAAATATTCCCTTCTTTCCTGAAGGGTCCAACCTCTTTCTCTTTTCTTTAGGTCTATGAATAAACATTGGACAACCAAATATTTTGATATGGCTTACCTCTGGATTCTTTCCGGTAAACATCTCTTCCAGTGTCTTGAGCCCAATTTCACTATGGGATAATTGGTTCTGCACATATATAGCTGCCATTGCTGCTTCTTCCCATAAGCACATAGGAAGATCTTGATCATGGATCATAGTCTTCACAACTTCCAGTATGGTTCTGTTCTTTCATTCAGCTACACCGTTTTGTTGGGGATTATAGGGAGTAGTGAGTTCCCTCTTGATCCCAACATCTTTGCAGAAGTTCACAAACTCTTTTGAGGTATATTCTCCTCCATTATTTGACCTGAGTATCTTAATATTCCTTTCAAAAAGGTTCTCTATCAAGGCTTTGAATTCCTTGAACTTGCTGAACAATTCATCTTTAGATTTCAAGAAATATATCTAGGTTTTATGAGAGTAATCATCAATGAGTGCTACATAATATACATACCCGCTAATGGAGGATGATGGCATTAGGCCACATACATCTGAATAAATGATTTCTAGGACTCCTTCTGTCTTGCTGTCCCTTTTTGGAAACGGGTTCTTGATGTTCTTCCCTTGTGCACATCCATTACATATGCCTTTATGGTCACCTTTGAGTTTTGGTAAACCTGTGACTGCTTTGCATATGTATGGTAGTGCCTTGTAGTTTATGTGGTCTAACCTTCTATGCCAAAGTTCACATGAGTTTTCAATGGCATGGGTCATGGTAGCCTCTGAGTGACCCTTTAGTTTATACAAGACATTTTCTTCACTTCCAATGATGATTGCTTCATTTAAGGTTTCTCCTTTAGCCCACACACGAAATTATCCATCTATAAAGGCAACTTTGAAGCCTTTCTTTTTTAAATATGAAATAGAGAGTAGATTATTCTTTAAGCCTGATACATATAGTACATCCTTCATTTTAGGTGAATTCCCTGAATTCAGTTTGCGGTTTGATTCTCCTACTCCCTTGATGGGATATTGGTAATCATCTCCAAGTGTCACTTTATGAGAAAACTTCTTTTCTAAGATACAAGAGAGAATGTTTCTTTGTCCTGTCATGTGCTTGGATGCACCACTATAAATGAGCCAAGTGTCCTCTCCAGGTGTCAGAGATCCTGAGAGGGCCGAGATCAAGACATGGTCTTTGATCTGCTCTCTTATCATCTTTGTGGGTGGCTCTTCATCTTCGACTACATGGGAATGGAGCCTCTTATGTTTTCTCTTGTATTCTTCTCATCTAGCTGGACAAAACTTTGTAATGTGTCCCATCTTGTCACAATGATAACATTGTACATATGAGTAGTCCCTTTCCTTTCGTTGTCCTTTCTTTTGAAATCTCCATGGATGAGATTCTTTATGATTGAATTTTTTGAATGTTGAGGCTCTTTATGAGTCTCCTTTTGGAAGTAGGGTTTCTTACTTCCTCCTTTGGTGTGAGTAGCTAGGGCTTGATCATCATCTCTTGCTAGTAACACTTCACGATTCACTACTATTGTTTCTTCTTGGATGCATTCTTCCCATAGACTATCAAACTTCAGTTTCTCCATTCTGGCACATATCGTTTGGATGAATGCATCTGAAGGTCTTGTGAGACAATTTAGGGCCGTCATTATGAGTTCGTCTTCATCTATGGTATCTCCAATAGCTTCTATCTGTTCTTTGAATTCTGAGATTCTGGAGAAGTATTCCTGAATCGTTTCTCCTTTCTACATCCTTGTATTCTTCAATTGAGTTCTTAGATTCATCTTCTGGTTTATGTTCTTTCCTTCATATAGTCTGGTCAAGGCATCAAACATTTCTTTTGGAGTCTTCTTAGATGACACATAAGGAATCAGGTGGTCTTTTATTGAATTTGCAATGATTCTTTTGGCCCTGATTGTGTCCTTTTGATGCTTTGCCTTTTCTGCAGCATTGGCGGGTTCCAGTACTTCTTATTTGACGAATCTTTCTAGGTCATTCTCTTCAAGAATGAGGCCAATCCTATACTTCCAGGCATGAAATTTTTCCACTCCTTCTATCTTGTTAACAAGCTTAACGCTTGCAGACATCTTTACCTGGAACTAGGAAAATGACCAAAAAAATGAAAGTGCTCAAAATCAAAATCTGAACTTACGAGGAGGTGCGCTTGGCTGAGGAAAGTAGCCTGGTGTGTTTGGATCTGAGAAAATATAACTTTTTCTCCTCCAAATTTGATCTACATATTTCTAGACTGGTGCTTCTTGTACCTCTGGTGCTCTGGTACTTCTGGTACTTCTGGTACACTAGTTCTCTGGTACACTGGTTTTTTGGTGCTTCTGGTACTTTGTGAAACTAGGGTTTCACTTTTTGGGAGATCCAACCACTAAAAAGGTGCACTGAGAGTGCCAAGGTGATCCTTAGGGGAGGGCACACTTTTCTAGATGGTTTTGGGGATGAAAAGATTCACCATAAAAAAGCCCTAATTTTCATGTATGACAACACTGACGTTTTTCACTCTTGTGAAAGATGATTCCTTCAGCTTGGCTCTGATACCATGTTAATGTTTATGCCATTATTATAGTTCTTTGCATTTCATTAGATAACAATAGCATAATCCAAGATCACTGTGAAATACACAATCACAAGAGACACAACATTTATCTTGGGAAACCCTATCGGGGAAGAAAACTCAGCAAAACTTCCGTAATATAGATAGCCAATACAATGCCAAGATATCTCTTAAACTAATACATAAATTCCTCTCCCAGATATGTGCCACTCTCTCTCCTTCTTCTCTAACTGCAGATCCGAAACTTGTCTCACGAAATGAGCAAGTGAGTGTGTGTCTAAGTGAGGCGCTAGCCTCCTTTTTTATATAAGACTGGCATGTGTGAAGTGTCTCTTCACTGGCAAGGCCGACTTCTCCAACTGGGTGGTTACAACCACCTTTAATATATTCTAGGGCCCCTTTAATATCTGCTGGGGCCGACTTCTTATTCTGCCTATTATAATTATCATTTGACCAATCCGCAAAAGGGGATTTGGTCCTCTTACAATAGCTGACATGATCAATCCACAATGGGGATTGATCCAATGAATAATATATCAAATAATAATAAGAATACTCTTTGCAGTTACATTATTTCAACACATAAATACCAGTACCTATAAGATCCTAAACCTGAAACCAAAATTTATGAGAAAAATAAGAATGCAAGAACAAATGGGAAGCGTTTTCCTCACTACACCTACAAAGTAAACAAATAATTGGACCTACTCTAGTTATTTTTTGAAGGGATTCCCAAGTTAAAACTTTATTTTTCAATACGAGACACATAAAAAAATTACACTTGGGAGGGGCCTTAACTTTCCAAAACTTCTACTACCACCATTTTTCATTGTCTGATCTTGGTCCGAAAAGAGCTGAGTATCCAAGACTAGGGGTATAATTCCCTCCGACTCCATTCAAAATCTATATTAATTCATCCGGGGAATTGTTCAATATTATTCTATATTAATTCATCTGGGGAATTTTTTAGTATTATATGATCCTTCTTGAGTTATGATAAAAGGTGATCCCATCTATGGGCCAAAATTCTTTCTATACCAAGATATACAACTTTTCTCTAGTCTTGAGACTACATGGATGTGTCATCTAGGATGCCAATCAAATTAAGTGTACATATTCCAATTACCTATAGGTGTTGTATGATTTCATTAGGGAGGAATCTGTCTCTACCACACCCCATTATTGTATCTTCCACGACTCTTACTTGCGATTCATCTACCACTCTCCATGCTAGATAAGAACCTTTGACTGGGAAGGTTAGTGTGATTTCCTTCCACTAGTTGGATACATTCACTATACTCTTCCTTTTCTTTCTAATCTAATACAAAGAGTTATTGGCTCAATGTATTTTTGTATAAATGTATGTTTTTCAACACATATCCCCCCAAGGATGTTTGAGCTGGAAACCTTTACCACTTAACCAAATTATTCCCTTTGTAATCAATTATCCCTTGTCATAGAAAAATAAGACAAAAATTCCTCATTTTTTCAAGAACACCTTTGGGCATATGAGTTAGTGTGTGCCAATATACTGGAATATATTATAGAACTAAATTTATCAATACCAATCTACCTCCCCTAGAGAGCCACATGTTACACCAAAAATAGATGCATTTTACAATTTCATATATTAGCCAGTACCAATCTAGCTTTCCATAGAAATTAGTCTTAAAAGTAAAGCCCAGATATTTGATTGCTTCTAACATATCTAAGTGTTGAAAAGGAAAACATCCTCCAATACCCCAATTGTGAATACCTTCCGAACCAATTATAAAATTAGTAGACTTATTTTCATTTATTTCCATACTTGTAGCCTTATTGTAAATTTGTAATATTTTCTTGAAGAAATGATCCTCCATTTTTGATACAAAACAAAATACTAGGTCATCATCTATTAATAGTAAGTGTGTGAGTGCCTTATATCTTTAGATTCTCACACCTTTGATTCTACCCATTCTCCTAGCTTCACTAATGGATCTGCTTAATCCCTCTTCTACCAAAATAAAGAGGTAGGGTGAAAGTGGGAAGTGCTATATAAGCCCCCTTGAACACTTAAATAAGTTTTAAGTTGATCCATTAATCAATACAGTAAATGAGAAAGTAGTCACACATTCCATAATCCACTTGACCAAAATAAGTGAGAACCCTATGTGAATTAAGAGTAGGAAAATGTACAACCATGGAAACCATGAGACACTATCATACACCATATAAAGATATAACTTGATGATATTCGATGTCATATGTGAGGTTTTGATTGTGTGCAGTCCCTCTTGTGCTGAATCTATAGCCTCATTAATCTGACACTCTTTGAGGAATCTAAACTCCTAAGGTGAGATAGCTTCTAAGAGGATAATATTCAGTTTGAATGAAACAACCTTGGAAATAATTTTGTAAATTTAGTTTCATAGGGAAATAGGCCTAAATCCATCAAATGTCTTAGGGAAATCCACTTTTTGGATGAGAGAAATAAATGTGGAATTAAAAGATAAAAGCATTTTACTAGAAGTTCTCACTTCTTCAAAAACTCTGAGAAGGTCCCCACCCAATAGGTTAAAAAACTTAATATATAATTCCACAGTCTATCCATCCAAGCCTATACTTGTCTTTCCTAAAGGAGCTAAGAACATAAAGAATTTCCTCCCTTGTGACTTCCATACACATACTCTCATTCTCCTCTTCTCCAAGCAATCTAGGGAAATATGATGCCACCTTGAGAATTTATTCTATGTTTTCTTTGTATGATTATTTAAAAACCTCCTCAAAATACTACACTCCTAATTAAGCTATATCCTAGAATTTATCGAACCTCCTCCTTTCCCTATTGGATAATATCCATATTGTATTAACACTCTTTTTGTGGTTGGAAAATTTTTGAAAAAATTGGCATTTTGACCCCCCGGTTCAATCCAAGTAGCCCTAATCTTGAGCCTCCATTTCCTTTCCCTATCCAGAAGTAAATTTTCCTTTTTGACTCCAAATCCTTCAAAATGATCTTATTCTCATCTTTGAGATGCCATCCTGGATTAGTATTAAAAAGTGATTTCAAGTTATTTTCCACTTCCTTTAGCTAATTAACCATCGCTTTCTCTGTGTCTATTTCCTGCCTAGTCGACCACCTTTTCCTTAACTCTTTTCAAAGCATTTACAAATTGTTCACATGTAGTTGCCTCCTGTGAAGGAACATACCTCAACCAATTTACCTTCACTAGATCCTAAAACACCTATTGGCTATCCCATCCTAGATTAAACTTGAAAGGATCTCCCAACTTTGCATTATTTTTATCTATTTCCAAAACCACTAGAAATTGACTAGAGCATCTATTGGATCCTACCCATGACCAATACCTTTCCACCTTCTATATAAAATCCCCATCAATCAAAAACCTATCAAGCCTCTTGGAAACACAATTTTCCCTTGACCTATTATTGCTCCAAGTTGGCTTGATTTTAATAGGCCCAGAGTCCACAACCTTGCATGATTAAACAAGATATGGAAGAAACCAACTAATCTATCCACTCTAGCACCAAATAACCATATCTCCCTTTTGTTCAAAGTAAGGTTTAGGTCCCCCCCAATAATGAGGATATCAACTTTAAGATACTCAAAAGAAAACAAATCTTCCCCAAAAAAATAGCTTACCTTCATAAGGCCCATACACATTTAGTAAAGATAGAGTCAAGCCCAAGATTTTACGATATACCTCTGTGCAAAGCGTTGAATGAATGGAGAAAGTATTTATAAGGGATACATGATGATTCCATAAAAAACCACTTAAAAACCCTTTTCAATATAAAGAAATAAAGCACCATCCTCCCAAAGACTTTTTTAGTTCAAAAATTAAGTGATCTCCCTTTTCTTTTGTCTCTTGTATCAAAATGATATCTGGTTTGTCTAACTCTAACAATCATTTTAGGGCCAATATCTTGGATCCCCCCTGAGGCCTCTCATATTGAATAAAAGTACTTTCATTGGGTCATTGAAGAGGGGTTTAATCCTTATCTAAGGGCCCTTGTAATTGACCTCTGTTTACCTCAATTCACTTCTTTAATTATTATCTCCTAAGCTAGTTTCAATCATGACTTCCTCCCTACAATAGAAGGTCCTAGGTATTTTGGTAAAACTGAACCTAGATCCCTGAAAGCTAGTAACATTTATGGGGCTAGCCCCCTCTTTAGATGTAGGTGGTAATTCCCTCCCCCCCTCATAGAGGTGTTCGAGGTGACTTGCATATTCCTTCCACCAATAGGATTATCCCTTTCAATAGAATGAACATACTCACATGATTGGACATCATGGGAATCCCTACTCAAATACCCTCTAGAAAAAATCAAATCACTTGAAAGTGAGACAATCCTACCACTACAAATAACCTCCTTCTTTGACTCCATAGGGAAACCATCTACTTCTTCCAACTTTTGAAGAGAAGAGGACTCCACAGATAGATTACTAGGAAATGTAATATACTTACTCTAAAGCTCCAATTCCTCTAGTATTGGATCTTTCCTACATTCTTTCATATTACCGAGGATAGAGCATACCAATCCAAGACAATCTCCTAAGACAACTCAACATATTTCCCCAACACAGATCGTGAGCCCATAATTAAGGGTATAGATAGGTCCCCAACCTGCAAGTCAACATTCACCTTATCCCCCATATCCTTTACTTCAAGATATTAACTGAGCCATGAACTTCCAAACCTCAACATATTCCCCTTGGATTAGATCCAAAAATTTACCCTCCCTACCACCATATTCAATCGATATCTCCTTCCTCTACCAAAATGTTTTGTAGAAAAACTTGTCACGATCATTGTGCATGTGGCCATAGGCATGGCACCTTGTGCATCTAAATGGGATGTTTTGATAATCAATAATATGGGAATATTTTTGACCACCCATTACAAAATACACCAACTCATAAAGACCAAGACTGACATCTATCTCAACTAGCAATCTTGCCACCAACATGACATTACTAGTAAAATATCTATCATCAATTAGAAGTGCCTTACCAATCAAATTACCAACAATGGTAAGAGCTTGTACTATACAAAGCTCCATGGGTAAGGTGGGAAGCTTCACTCAAACTAGAGTTTTCTCCATAACCTCATATTTGGCATCAAATAAACAATTCCATGGATTTATGGATAGGAAAGAACTATCCATGAACCATGATCCTTAAATAATAACCAATGCTTCTACCTTGGAGTTAAATAAGAAATCTATCCATCCATGAGAGAGAGCATGAAATTATGGATTGTAACCAAGAATGGGACCCCATTCCTATTGAATCTAGCTTCCAAGTTGTTCCAAAGTCACCCTTCAACCCATGAATTTCCCTACCAAAGTATTTCCTACCAAATCAAGTATCTAGTTTACACCCACATCTTCATCGACCACCAAGGAAACCCCACTACCTCAAATCTTCACCACCTTTTTACTCTTCTTACCCTTCACCTCCTTCATCGTTGCCTCTCCTTGAAGATGTTGTAATTCCAACTTCCCAACTATAACACCATCAACACCCACTTTGATACCTTATTCCTTTCATCAACCAAATTAGGAAAGAAAACCTCTGAGTATAGAGAATGCTTCATAGATTCATGGATTACTCCTTCCAAAGCCTCATATATATATATGTTTTTATTCTTTTCACATTAAAACTATACTCTCCTTCCAAGGAAATCCATTGACCATACTCCAAAGAATGATCTAAATATTGATAGCAGGCTTGTAAAAAGGAATCTCACGCTAGAACCACTATATTGTCCTCCTTTACCTCCCAATGCCTTAGGGAGAATTTCCACCAATGTAGCAATACTATGGTAATTAGTAAAAAAATCATCTTCAGGTAATGAGACTTTAGAGTAGTACACAAGATAAAGATATTCCTCCATCCCTCAAACCTTATATCCTTTAGACCACGTGATATTGACCAATGATCTGAGTAATATGGTCACCTTGCTTATGTAGGAGGACTCACCCAATGCCTGACACCTACATTTGCATATACTATTGATGATGATGTTGATGCTAAAGAGAAATTATACTGCAAAAATGATTTTGGTAAATAATATAACTATGACATTCCATTTCTCTCATCCCATTGCTTGTTGATGCATTTTTTTCCCATTCCAACATTTCTCACATAAGCTTTAGTTATATACTATTGGTCACTTGCTTCCATCATAAAAATTAATTGGAACATGAAGTGAACTATGAAAATAGTGGGCTAATACACCCAACCATGTCGCCACACACTCATCATTTGGGTTAGTATTTACCAACCAAATCGAATGGCATGGTTCAAATATATATGAAAACCTCCCCACACGAGCAAATAATTGATATGGATGGATCTTCATAAAACCAATATAAATTTATATTAGTGTTGCGAGTGTTGTCGATTCGAACTGGGTGTGACTATTTAGTTGCGAAATAAGGTAACGATTCCTCATCTCATCGTTTTCTCTCACCAACAACTAAACAAGATCACAATCTTTGGATACAACCCACCTACATTGACATGGAATGGAAAATGCAGCGAATAGTTTGAGTTTTTCCTCCTAGGACAAATCAGCTAGTGTTTTATTCAGTTCAAAACCCTACATACCTACTATTGTAACATTACCTAAATTTTTAATAAAAAATTAGAAATTTATTTTGATTAATTCTAAGTAGGGGTTAATTAAATAGTGAGATTGTTTTTTCATTAATTTTTGGTTTTATTAGTTTTTTTTTTAAATAAAATTATATAGAGTTTAACTTTAGTATTAGGATTTATTTTAATAATTCATTTTTAATTTTGTTTAACTATTGTATTAAAACACCAAATAATTCTCATGTTTTGATTTATATGTTGTATTATATATTAATAAACATTGGTTATGTGTAGGATATCGCGTGCTCCAATGCATAAATCGATGGTCCACGATGACCCACCCCCTCCCCCCCAACTGTGAAATGTTTAACCAAAATGGGACCCTCCACGGTGATATACAATGGTTTCAAAGAATGCAATGTGTCAACCGTAGGAAGAAGCATGGCCCACCCTTAGTGTTTTTCAAAATCAAGAAGGACCCCCCACATAAACAAATTTCCACTAATAAATCAAGACACACGACACGACGATAAAAGTATAAATTTGCATTATATATGAATTTTATGAAAAAATTATGTTCCACATTTACTATTATAATTGACAAATCACTCGCCATGTATTGTTGAATAATATACCACATATCACCCAATTAAAACCTTCTATTTGTTATCAAATAAGAACCTTCCAAACTGTGTTAAACTATAATGCTAGATCACCAAAATAAAGATATGTGTATGGTCAGATGTATGTAAGTGGAGAATACAATGAGTTCAACTTATCACTCATTCCTACCTATTGTCGTCATCAAAAGATTCACTTCGCATCCAAATATAAGTTGACACGTTCTAATGCAATTATAAAAAAATATTACGCCAAAGTCACAACAGTGGAAGTTTTTTTCATAAAAAAAAGTTCTTGTTTGATCTCCAGTAAGATCATACAAAGGTCTTGTCACTCATAGAAAAATGAATTTACAGGATTTGTATCATATTCACGTTGAGGTTTTCTTGTCATGTGTTAATCATGAAAATGGACATTTGCGTGATCAATCATTATCAATTTGTTCTATTTATGTGAAGTGGCTTTTGTTAGAAATAACATGCACTGTGCTCATTTAACCATAGACAATATAGCAATACTGTCACCCGACCATAGGCTGAAGCCACCCCCGAGCACCTTAACCTTGAAAAAGAGAATAATTCTGGAAGAAAACCCTACGTCCAAAATCCAATCAAAGTAGCATACCACTCTCTAGATCTAGCGTACCAAGAAGAAATTCCAAACCATAACCAAGAGAAAGTCCAAGCCTAAAATCGAAAATACTAGTTGCAGTAGTTGTAACTGCAAATACTCTCCAAACTTGCGCACTTATTGAATTTCTGCAGTTGCGAGCTGTGTGTGTCCAAATGAGCTCTGGAATCCTGTATTTATACTACTCTTCCTTAGCTGTCTAGGCTAACTTCTCTTTCTGGAGGCTAGAAACTCAATATTAATTATTCTCTTTAGCCGACTTGTCCTCTTGGGTTATGTCCAAGGATTTTAGGGTTTCTCTTGATTCCTAGAATATTCTAGTCTTTTCAAGGTTACTCATGGAGGTTAATACCTCCTGCAACTACCAAAAATATCAACACTCCCTCCTAGCTAGGAAGGTATTGAAAGAAATGGTCTTGAGCACAAACATACCATTCAACTAGTAGCATCATCATAGCCACACATGCTATCTCATGATTAAATCACAAGAACCATCATCACTATCAGTATCATCTGATAGCATCAACTACATCATCTCTCGAAGCCATACTCCATCTGAGTAATCAAGCATGATGTTGAATAAGTCACTCACTCCACATAGTGATATAAGAACTATTCTTCTAATCCGGACATATGTCCTAGAAGAATAATTGTTCCAACAGATGCTGGAAGCCACACTATGGGCTACAAGGACTATTCTTCTAATCAAGACATACGTCCTAGAAGAATAACTGTCCTGAACCATTTTCCACCTGGAGAATATCTTTCCACTAGTACACTGACTATCCATATAGCTGGTAATCATTTCCAACACTATTGATAGTCTTTGTGGAAATTAGAACAATTCCATTCAATAGAACACAACTGTTTCTATCCATAGTAGTACACAACTACTATCCAGTGGTACACAACCACATCAAGTAGCACATGACTACTTAATCAATGACACATAGTCTCAACTAGTGGAACACATCCACCACAATAACATACATCTACTGTCCAGAGACATATAGTCTCCACAACAATCATATCATCTAATATTTGTTATTTTATGAGCTTGATTCTTATGCAGATTAATTCTTTTATTTTCTTCAACACTTTGATTCCATCTTAATACACTTCAACAATACCAAATCATAACCAAATATCAATAAATATGTAGATAAGTAAGCATGAACATCAACAACACATATACCCTGGGGAAACCCTGTATAGAAAAACCCCAGCAAACGATGTTCCTTTATTGCATTAATAATTTATGATCACTTACAAATATCCACCATGAATGTTCTGCTCTTAAATAGCTTTCCAAGATGACTTTGACCTAACAAAGACCTAAGCGACCTTGCTGAAATACACCTCTAATATGCTGCCTCTATTGTTGATATACAACACTGACATGCTACTGATATATGCCTCTGATATGCAACCTCTATTGCTGATATACATAATTGATACGCTGCCTCTTTATCACTGATATGCTCCTCTATTGATTCTCCCTTAACCTGCATATCAAAACTATATTGAAGAGAGGGGTCAACCTCTGCTTATATAGGCTGAAGAGGAGAAGAGGAGAGGCTCGAAATAGTAACTTTTTTGCATGCTTTAATCATAACTCAACTTCATACTTTAGTTCGAACTAGATTTGAGACTGGTATACTTTAGTTTGAAAATAGAACTAGACTTGAGACTGGTATAGTTTAGTTCGAAAATAGAACTAGACTTGAGACTTCAGTTACAACACAACATTACACTTTAGTTCTAAAATAGAACTAGACTTAAGAATTTAGTTACAACTCAACATTACACTTTAGTTCTAAAATAGAACTAGACTTAAGACTTGAGTTACAACTCAACATTACACTTTAGTTTTAAAATAGAACTAGACTCAAGACTTTAGTTACAACTCAGCATTACATGTTAGTTTTAAAATAGAACTTAGACTTAAGACTTCAGTTACAACTCAACATTACAAGGCAATTCAAAATTCTCTTCATGGTGGAAAATGTTACATGTGCCAATGCACTAGATGAACACATTTATATCATTTGCAATATTAGGAATATCGTTTGTTTCTAGCTCATAGGAATTTTATATTCAACCTAAATTTTGCTAGATGCCTTGACTTTTTCTCATGGCTCACAAGGTTTAACTAGGCTCACAAAGGTTTTACATTCCCCCTGAATTTTGTACTATTCTGTCTATGCTCACATAGGTTGTACATCCCCCCTGACTTTTGCACTAGACTGTCTATGCTCACAGAGGTTGTACGTTCCCATTGACTTTTGCATTAGACTCACATAACATCTTGTTCATCTTGAATTTTGGTTTGACTCACAAAGGTTGTACATTTCCCCTGGTTTTTGTCAATACCTCACAAGACTGGTTAATTCTCCAAATCTCCCTGGCTAGCCTTAGGGTGGCCCATATGGCCTCTCATTGGAGAATGATTGTTGATTCTGCCAAATTTAACACTCCCTCTCAGTGAGGGAGTCATTCTCAGCCACACCAAGCTTGCTTCTCAGCTGCACAAATTGTCTCGAGGTTAGAGGCTTGGTTAGGGTATCAACTACCTACTCGCTCATGGCTATGTACTTTAAATTTACAGTTTTTCTCTAGACCAAGTCTCGGATGTAGTGGTACCTCATGTCAATATGTTTTGACCTGTCATGAAATAATGGGTTCTCTGTCAATTTTATGCAACTTTGATTATCACAGTGAACCACCGTCATCTAGATCTTGTCACCAAACAACCCAAAAATCAATTTTCTGAGCCATACAGCTTCCTTAATAGCATCACTTGCTGCAATGTACTCAACCTCTGCTGTACTCTGGGCAATGGATCCCTACTTCCGACTTGACCAAGAGATCATAGCGGATCCTAAACTGAAGCAATATCCAGAAGTACTCTTCCAATCCACTGGGCTTCCTGCCCAGTCATCATCTGCATACCCATGAAGAAATAAACCACCACTGGATGTATATCTCAGACCATAAGTACTGGTCTCTCTGAGATATCTCAAGATGTGCTTTGATGCCACCCAATGTCTCTGTCTCGGTTCAGTCATGAACTAACTCATTGCAATCACTGCATAGCATATATCTGGCCTAGTGTGGATCATGTACATCAAGGATCCAATCAACTGCCTATACATGGTGGGATCCACCAAATATGAACCTGTATTAGAATCATGCAGCTTCCTCAGGTTGGAAACCATCGTAGTAGATATGGATTTTCAATCCATCATACCAAACCTCTTTAGTACATCCACCGTGTATTTTCCTTGTGCCAGAAATATCTCGCCTTGTCTTTGCCACACTTCCAATCCTAGGAAGTAATGCATCAAGCATAAGTCTTTCATCTCAAATTCTGAGGTTAGATCCCTCTTACACCAGGATATTATCCCTTCATCTCCTGTTAAAAAGAGATCATCAACATTCATGATTAGTATAATAGGTTGGTTTCCTCTTACCTTTAAGTACATATTTGCATCATCATCACTTTTCTGAAATCCCAGGCTTTTAAGAAAGCCATCAATCCTGTCATACCAAACTCTGGGAGCTTGCTTAAGACCATACAAGGCCTTCCTTAGCTTGCATAGATGAGTGCCTTTGTTATGTAGTACAAAACCATCTGGTTGTTCCACAAAGACCTCCTGTTCAATCTTTCCATTCAAGAATGATTTTTTTACATCCTTATGATGTAGCTTCCAACCAAGAATGGGAGCTAAAGAAATAATAGTTCAAATGGAGGTATACCTAGCTATAGGGGAAAAAGTCTCTTCGCAGTTGATTTCTTCTTTCTGAGTGAAGCCTATGGCTACAAATCTTATTTTAAAATTTTCCACACTTCCATCAGCTGCACGTTTGATCTTATAGATCCATTTGGAAGAAACCACTGATTTGTCTTTTGGCCTCGACACAATGTCACAAACATTGTTCTTCATAATATACCTATATTCCTCAAGCATGGAATCCTTCCATACTTGTAATTTATCTGCTTCTTCAAATGAATAAGGTTCAACATCACTAATGCTGCTCATCAATGCAACATAGCCTCCAAATCTATGAGGCCTCTTCCTTTCCCTGAAAGATCCTTTGGGAGTAGTTATCCTTTCTGCTTCCTGCACTATTTATTTAAGAAACCCTGGCTTCCTTTTGGCTGGAGGTTCTTCAAGAGTTCTTTCTAACACTTCAATAGGTTCTAGGGGGTCATTACTTGGCCCTTCATGAGGTTCCTCCCTCTTATCATCTGAATCTTCATTTTCAGAAGAGGGTGAAGCTCGATGAACTACTTTTGATTCCTACTGAAGTTCTTTGGATGTCTCAAATGCAGCTTCCTCATGGAAAGTCACATCTCTACTTACCTCTATTTTCCTCTGACCTGGTACATAAATCCTGTAAGCCTTGGATTTCTCACTGTACCCCACAAAAACCCCTTTCTTTCTTGAGGGTTCCATCTTTTTCCTCTTTTCTTTTGGGACATGAATATACACATGACATCCAAATATCCTTAGATGCCCTACTTCAGGTTTGATCCCTAAGAAGACCTCTTCAGGAGTCTTTTCCTTCAAGGTAGCATGTGGACACTTGTTCTGAATATACATGACAATGGAGGTAGCTTCTTCCCATAAATAATTTGGTAGATCCTGGTCAAACATCATTGCTTTCGTTGCCTCACAAATTGTCCTGTTTTTCCTCTTAGAAACTGTTGATTAAGGTTGGTTGTCATTGATGTCAACCCTTGAAGAAAGCCCCGTATCACAAGGTTTGGGTAATGGACCCAATATTGTTTGATGTAAAGATGACTCATTATTGTCTTGTCATGGTTGATAAGAAGTAAAAATGGATGAACTCCAAAGGGGTCCCCTTATGGTGAAAGCCCTCATGGGAAGACGCTTTGCGGAGTGAGAGAACCCATGATTATTTGAGGAATAATGAGATTAAGGACAATGAATTTGTGAGTAAAACTATCCTAGATGGATAGTTCTTGTCATGCCGTTTCTGGTGGTATGTGGAACGTCACATAACTCCTCACGGTTAGAGATTTATGACCATATGAAGTTGAAGAACCCTCATGAGTCTCATAGAAGCCCCCAAGAGTCAAAGTGCTTTGCAAAAAGAAATTATTTTAAATGAATAAGCCCTAAAATGAGGGAAGTGTAAGGCTACATGAAGATGTAAATAAGAGACAAAGCTCACTCATAAAAAATACACTTGCACATATTGTATATATATTTTCTTGTGTAAAGATTCTTGTAAATACTTGTGGATACATCTGAAGTGGGGAACGTCTAAGGTAGCATGAAGGGTTGATGAAAAAATTCTTGGATTTACAGAAAATGCTATTTTTTGGTGCGTACGTGGGCTGTCTGTGTATAGGGTGCATATATGCAGGTTGTCTGTGTATAGGGAGCATACATACTGATAAAGTCATGGAAACATAAGAATATGAAGATGCATAGGTTCTAGATTCTAAGATCAAGCTCCCAGAAAGGTCTAAATTTCTCAGATACATCAGATCCATCCATTGGTTCAAAATGTATGTCTTATTTCTATGAATAGTTGGATTTTGATGTATACATGAGAAATGGCAATGGATATTTGAGGATTCTCCCTAGAAAGACTAGTGGCTACATGTGATCTTCTGCATAAGTCAGATCTATAGAATTACAGTGCTGGTATGTTCATCATTGATACTTCTTGTGAGGCACATCTTGTGTTTCAGGGAATATGGCTAAGGGTATTTATGGTACATGGTTGAGAGGTTGTATTTGTCTAGTAGTTGATGTATTGAGAGACCAAATATCAGAAAGGGGTTGATGACTAAGATCATGTGAGAGATATTATACTTGTTCATGATTACACATACCTATATGACACATGACTAGAGAAAGACATACTTGCCTTGAGTAAAGGTTATATATGAGGATGCATGCACATGGTACAATTACAGTTTGGATACAGTGACAGGTTACAGATCTATGTGAATGAAGTTACATAAGGTTAGAAGTTTTCAAGAAAAGGAAACCCTAGTTTTCAGAAGGCATACGCAGGCTGCATAATAGTTTGGTAGCGTACATACATGGGCTTCATAATAGATAGGTCTCGTACATATGCGAGCTGCAACACTACAGGTCATGTATCTGTTGTAATTTTTGTAGATACCTATTTAGTTCAGGTACATATTGATTACAGGGCAGTTGTACAGATTGGATACAGGTTAGTGGTACAGGTTGTTACAGTTGTACAACATTATATCTCACAGTGACAGATTGACAGTGGTTCCATCATTCTACTTATACTTCAGGGCAGTTGGACAGGGCAAGGACAGGTGGTTGTAGCCACCTTCCAGTTGTAGTTGGAGAACACAGGGGGTTGTAGCCTCCTTCTAGTTGTATCCAGAGAATTGGGGAGTTGGAGCTTCCCTTAGGTTGTAGCCTAAGAAACTAGGGAGTTGGATCCTCCTTCCAGTTGTAGCTGGAAAACAAAGGAAGTTGGTGCTTCCAATGAATGTAATTCTTCAAGACATATAAGAAAAAGCATTTCATGGTTTTCTCCTGATTTGGGTTTCCACGTAAAAAAATGGTGTACTGTGTATGTGTGATTGTTCATTTCTTATTTCTCATTATTGGATAATAATTCTACATTGATATAACACTTG
>JASDQU010100415.1:241299-274079 GCA_032191745.1 Picea mariana
TTATATTTTGAAATCTCGTTCCGCAATGATATGTAGAGTTGTTTATATTTTGATCATGTGTCACCTCAGTGCATTAGGTGATGTTGTTAATATCTTATTTTTAAAATGAAAAGAAAAAGTAAAATTTTCCTATTGTACTTCGCTATTCGTAGACGTAACGAAGGGGTCGTTACAGGAAGCTCTCAACGAACAATAGATACAAAAAGTATAAGGACTGTATACGATGATACATAAATAATTATGAACAAATATGGAAAGACTTTGAAATGGGAGGAAGTCTATTATATGTTCAATAAATCAATTTTTTCTACAGAAGCAAAAGACCCGAGTGAAATCCAGGCATTTAAAAATATCATAAAATCAGGAATTTTCCGGGTAGCAGCACATCCAACGGTATTCCCTTGTGCAGATGTTATCTCATGGATTTTGAAGAATGCGGACGTAGATAGCAGGTATAACTTTAATGCAAGAAAGGATCGGATAGCTTCATTCAGGCCTGATGATTTAGCCAAATGTTATCACATAGAGGCCATAAACAAAAATTTAGATGCTCAACTCCTTAGTGAGTTGGAACTCACCCCAAAGTATTTTTTCCCTACCTTTTATAATGCATATAAGAAATTCAAATATCGGGTCAAAGGTCGATATCCCACTACCAATATAAGAATATATAACCAGTATATGGTATCCATGTTCTGTAGGTTTTATGGGGAACCAAATGCAACACAATTTCCTTTGTCATATACACCATTAATTTATTTTTGTGCAAATGTACGAGCCTGATTCAACTGGGCAGACATATTTTCCGATAATACTAAAAGTGCAATTTCAGTTGTTACATGAGCACAATCAGGAAACTTCCCCAGTTTCCATATGGCTTCATATATTTTAGACATAATGTGCATAGCTCACAAATACCTGAACATGGGATGGAGTTGGTTGTTCGTTGATGTTGTTATCCATATTTACAGCAAAGTAATCTCAGAGCACAAATACCGAACAGATTATCAAAGGATTTTTGAACACTTTCTTTCACCACTGTATGAATTCATTTTTTGCACCTCCCCACCAAGTATGACCGACAAGGCCACAACAGTTATAAGGAAGATTGAGGATTGGTATATAATGAAGAGTGGTACATATATGAGGATATATGGTGCAATGAAACCACCTCACTTAATTCCTAGGTTCATCCCAGATAAACTTATGCTCCAGGAAGTATCATATCAAACAATCATACATGGGGTCGAAGGAATGTTGTATAGATCGAGGAAAGCCATCTGGCCTCCATTACCTTTTTACAATATTGGAAACTACTTCTTTGAAAACACCAAACATACCTAGATAGAAGTACACATCTTTCTCTCCTATCATTTTGGAGAGGAAAGATTCAGGAGACACGATCCCAAGAACATTGTCAAACATCATCTTCATAGCATGAGCCTCCCTTGCGAATACACCATTTTTGGGGGGGAAGAATAAGGAGTACATCAGAATGCCAAAACCTATGATGAGGTTATTTTTAATAGGTAAGGTCAACCAAGAGGCAGGATTGTGGACGAAGAATCTACAAGAGAAGAGGCTAGAAAAGATTCATAAAGAGAAGAAGCTGAGATATCTTCCCCCATATCCCTCTCAACCCATTCAAGTTCTGCAGAAGAAGGAGAATAAGAAGCACCAAACAAAAAAAGAGGAGGGACAAAGAGAAAGTGTTGAAGAATAAAAATGATGTTAAAAAGAAGAAAAAGCTAGAAGTTGGAAGTAAAGGCTATGGCAGAAAGTGAAAGGGAGTTAGTTGAAGCATCAAGAATAGTGGTAGAATTAGCAGAAAAGGAAGCAACAGATAAATATACTAAAGAAGAAAGGAAGAAGAAGGATGCATAGGATAGAGAAGAAGACACACACCTAATGGATTTGGATGTCCCTGAAACATCCACCACAGGCACAGAAATAGAAACAACAAGTAGTTTGTTAGGTCATGGGCCTTGGGAACCTTTTCGGTTGACTGAAATAGTGGACATACATATTTTCACATACGATATAAAAACTATCTGGATCGTACAAGAAAGGGTTAAAAAAATTCCAGCAACAGAGGGAGCTCCTCTATTTGTAGTAACCCAGGTTCTCGTTACATGAGATGTGAGGGAAAACCCTATGGAAACAGCTAGGGAAGTATTTTCATTCATGGATGCAACTGTAGATAATATACAAAGGTTGTGCCAACAAAATGAGGAGAAAGAAATGAAGATCAAAGAGTTAGAAGAGAAGCTCCAACAAGGATAGATGAGAGAAGTCTTCTCAGTTTTAAATCCAGCACAAGAAAAGTGAGAAATGACATGGAAGGTGCCATCATCAATATGTACTCCAACCTGCATTTGTTTTAAAACGTAGTTGCAATAGTTATTGAAAAAAATAATAGGATGCAAATGCAGCTGACACAATACAAAACTATCTAGGAAAGTATAGAAAACATTGATACTTGGATAACAAAAAATCCTAATGCACCTCCAAAATTATAAAAACCCTCGAAATCAACAAGGAAGACAGATTTGTATGCGCTAGATCATTTTTATAAGGTAGGGCAATGAGAAGACAAAGAAGTGACCAAAGTAATGGGTATTTGATCTATAACTCACAAAGTTTCTCAAGAGTTGATAAGGCATGGTCAGCTCCCAATGTTAGACAAACTTGGGAAGAATTTAGTCATGGAGGAATTAGTGAATACAGTTCAGGAAAGTACAATTACAAGGAGATAAATAGTTGAAGCATCAACTTTTGTCTCAACCGATCTTATTGATCATTATTTGATACAACCAACGAAGCTCCATACTATGATACAAGCTTACATGACAAAATTGGAGAAGGATAGGAGTGACTTGGATGATAGCATGGCCATGATTGAAGCAATGTTGAAGCAACTATCTTTCAGGAGGATTGAATCATTGTATAACCAATTGGAAGTTTGGACGGCTTATCTCCAGAGTAAAAGACCATGGGAAAAGGACAAACCATTTTTTCCCTTTCATCATTTTCCTAACCACCTCAAATTTCATCCTTTTGTGCCACTTTCCATGAGAGAAGGGAATGTGAATAGTTTGTAACTACCTCTTCAAGAAGAAGGCAAAAAGGAAAATAGGAGTTACTATTATTTGTATAAAAGAGACTAGAAAATCTCAAAAAGGGGACTTTTTTAGAGTTTTGGCTTTTTAAGCATTGTATAGACCCAAGAATTGTTTCAAGAACTTATACAATGTTAATGAATATTGAGAAGCCCTCAGGGCCAGTATTTTTAGAGGAAATCCTTTGTAGAAACTGATCGAATCTTTGAACTACTTCAAGTGAAGATGTTTTATGTTTCTATGGACTGTAAGAATGCTTTGTTTATTGTAAACTAATTCTTATGCAATCTTAATTATATTTTTACAATTATTGGTATTTCTTTGAATATCTCCATGCCTTGAGGTTCATGAGTTGTTATAGTATATGTTATTGTAATCTGGACTAATATGAATATATACTTATATATGCTATTTCTTCCAATCTTTCTCTTTTAACACAACTAATTCTGTCAAAGTTGTTTTAAGGTTTGGCTTCATTATAACTCATTGGTTACTTTAGCTTTGCTCCTAGCGAGGATATGTTAGCATAGATTAGTGATAGATTAGTTGTCTTTACATACATGGTCTTCATCTACATCTTTTCATTGTATCCATCCTCACATGGGTACACCAGACCTTAACCGGTAACAAAATCAAAGATTATCAATAATGGCAGCCGGGCCAAATCCTGGATGGAACTCCTAAACCAAACTGTGTACAGTCTAATTGGGACCTTATACCAGGGAGTACCCTTTTTTGTTGTTGGGTGAATTTGGACCCCTCATAAAATAGTTATAAAGGAGAAGAACAAATTGAAGACCTATGTGATGAATCCATTTCCTCAAATGAATATCATGGTGAATATTTGAAGAGTGAATAGTTTGGTGCTGAGGTTAATGATGAAGATTTCAATATTCAAGCACCCACTCCATCCTCTCATGAAGATAAGGGCTTGGTAAGCCATTCCGTTTTTGAATTTTTGAATTGGATGATGAAGTTTGTTGGGCTCAAGTTTTGTCATATTTTTCTTCATACAAATACACTCATCATTATACCTTCTCCCTGCATTTCGTCCATAATATATCCCTAATTACACCATAAACCTCCACTATCTCATGTTATTCATCATATGTGGTTAATACATAATTTTCCACAATTTTAGTAATTAAAAGGATGATTATACAATAGTTTTTCTGGTGATGGTTTAATCCTATGTTTCTATGTGCAAACAATATGTACCCACACTGGAGATCATCCGATACTCACACTCCAAGTCATTCGGTACCAAAAGGTTCTACAATCATCTGGTACTCTCACAGTCATCCGATACTCACACTGCATGTCATCTGGTACCCACACTCCATGTCATCTGGTACCCACACTTGATGTCATCCGGTACTCACACTCCATATCATCTAGTACTCACACTCCAAGTCATCTAGTACCAGAAGGTTCCAAAGTCATCCGGTACCCACACTCCAGGTCATCTGGTACTCACACTCCAAATCATCTGGTACCAAAAGGTTCTACAGTCAACCGATACCTACATAGTCATATGGTACCCACACTCCATTTCATCTTGTACTCAGCTCGTATGGTACTAATTTTGTGCTCATCCGGTGCCAATGATGTGCTCATCCGGTACCAGCATCAACAACAGTCTGATACTAGAAATAATTTGAAAATTTGAAATGCTTCTAGAATAAAATCGAGGACATGGGTTTTGTCCATAATGATGTTTACATGTGGAATCATGTTTCAGAATTAACCCAAATAATACATGTGTACCTCCATCTCAAGGGGAATGATTCTTCAAAAATTAGCAAAAATCTCAAACTGCCAACTTGTGCCTCGATTTTCGTGCAAATGGAATCAGATATAGAAATTATATGAAATGGATTTTGTCTATAATGTGGAAAATTGAGTCTTAGGAGGGAAATTTTTCAAAATATGAATTAGTTTGGAAGATATGGGTGGATCCTTAACTCGAATCTGCCCAAATTATAATAAAACCCATACTTTTGGGATTTCTACCTAAAAATGTAAAATTTGAAATATGAGCATTGGGATTCGGTCCCATCCAATCCTCAATGATTTTTCATGTATAAATAATCCTCATAGGTCTATGATAAATTCCAATTATCATTATGGGAATTATTTTGTAATGGATATTAGGGTGTCATCATGACAATGCTAAGATTGTAAGAGACTTGTAATTTTCTGAATTTGATGAAATGAAAGAGATGTTGTTCCTTTGCATGGTTCCAAGCATTTGAGTGATCTGATTGTCTTCAAACAACACTCACCTCCTGGTAAGGGCCCCTCGACATGGGTAACTATTGCTATATTCTATTTTCTTGGTAGATTAACATTGCATTGTGTGTTTATTTCATTACAAGTCAATTTTAGTTTTGTTATCATTTGAGTTAAAGTTTTGTTATTTTTTTTATTTTATGTTGTTACATTAGATGTATGAATTTAGACTCGGATCACATTTCTCAATTGAGTACATTATTACACTTCTTAAGCTTTGGGTTTAGCCTTTACTCCTTCCATTACTTATGCGTGCTTATATTTCGGCATATCCTTTCAATGCTTTGTTTCTGTGATTAATTAATTGTGGACAATGTTCCCTCACTTCCATGCTTCACTTCCATCTATTTAATCATTCAAACCGCCCTTTTCATCTATCATTTTCCACCGTTTATTTTCCATCCTACTCACACATCAAAACCTACTATTCAATTCACATATCCATTCACCTATTCTACGTTGTCCCAAACAGTGTAAAATAGAGTTGTTCCATTTGCTATATATAACCTTTCTCTTTTACATTCACCTCACCTTTCCTCACACGATTCACTCCTTAGTTGTCAATTTGATTATACATTACAATCAGTTAATTACAAGAGCATATTATTTACATATCTCCCTCATTTTCTGTGTATTATTTATTTAGTTTAAATGTTGCCTTTATATCTCAATTACACAGAAAACCACTTCCTTTTATCATATTCATTCTTTTCCTTTCCATCCCTTTATTTTTCCTTTACTTTATTGATGTATTCAATTGATGAGTGGTTTTGAGTTTAGGATGTGATTTTACATTTGCTTAATATTCCTATAGTTTAAGTTTGGATTGCTTTAATAATTATTTATGTTCTTAGTCAATTTTGGGTTTTCATTGTTTTGTACTAGTCTACACTTATTTCAGCACTAATGTCCTCTCTTGTTTTTTTTATTGATGAATGACTTTGTTATCTTTTTGTAGGATAGAATTTAATCTTCCCATTTTAGGATAGATATTTGCAATAAATTGTTGATCATATAGTTTTGTTTTAGTATTTCATTTTGTTTGGCTTCTTATTGCAAGCTTGTAGCTTCAATCACCAATAGACAGATTAAAGGTCTAACTCGTGAGATATGGCCTTCCCGCATTGGAATAATTCCTAATTTGTTAGTTTCTATCATGAATTTCATTTTCGTTTACTTGTTTATTTTATTGCATTTAAGTGTGGATCCGCTATAGGAAATAATCATTGAAGGACAGAAAACTTAAGTAAGCTATTGATGATTAATCACACGAACATCACCCTGAGTGCATGAAATACTGTGATCTAAGCCTTTATAGCACTAAGTTATTCCTACATCCCAATGATGAATCTTTAGTGTTAGTTTCATGTAGTGTGGGTTTGAAGATTGTTTTTTCGGATTTAGATTAGGCTAGACTAGGCTTTGATCCTGCGTTTCCTATGCCTACACCTCAAAGCTTACAATCCTCGATTGATAATTAAATATGGGAATTAATAGTTCATATATTTATCCGAACAAATTCCTTGATGATTTGAAAAGCATAGATATGGTAGAGAAAGCCTTAGAAGATGAACACTTTTTAGGTGCCCTCATTCCCACATGTGAGGAATAACATAGTAGCCAAAGGGATGAGGATTTGAGAACTCTTTTTTTTTATTGGAATGAATAGACATGATTTGAACCATTAGTTTCTTCATGAATATCCCATCTACGAAACAGATAGTGAGAGCATGATGGGGGGGGATTTAATTTGGCATACTTCATTTCCAATCAACTTTGGAAACCAACCCATAAGGCATAAGGAAGGTATTGCAACCATTATTTTTTATGACATTGGACAACCAAGGGTAATGGGGTTATGTGGATTATTGTCCTTAGTTGATGAAAAAACATGTTTTCTCAATGAGGAGGCTGATTTGGTGCAACATAAATGGTTTTTTCATGACAATAATGATTGAATCCATGGATGTCTTCATCTCGTATCGATGTTGTGCATAAGAATACAATTGGCGGATGTGTTTATGGGGATGTAATTTATTTTGGACAACATGTTTTTCTATTGGTGATCGATTCCAGGGATTTTCAAACTCATAAGAGAGGGAAATAATCCCTAGGTCAAGCACTTATGTGCTCCTTCAAATCTTATGGTTATTCTCATTCTTCATGTGAATTTTGAATATTTTGATAAACCTATGAAACAAAATCAATACTAACATAATCTAAAAACTTAATAATAACAATGGAACACACACATACACACATTACACAAAGCTTTACCCTAGAAACCCGTAACCAAGAAAACTCACCAACTTGAGAGTCGCACCTCTCTTTTTCTCCTTATATTAACTTCATCATTCACAATTGTACAAAATATAGGTATTATGTGGCATCCAAAGCCCTATTCCACTAACCTAGATTATATTACAACCCTAATTCCTTAATCGGAATTAATTTACAGTAGGTCAAAAATCACAAAACGAACCAAAAATGAACCTAAAAAATTATTTGGGGGACCAAAAACCTATTGTATTTGTCTCCCTGATGTAGAGTAGGGTAGGAAGGATAAGCTTGATATTGCGAGCATTAGGTTTTTCTTATGTTCCCTTTGGCGTCCTATCTCATGCCTTAATTTTAGAGACCCTTGAGAGTGGTTATTTAGATGAGAACACTCTCAAGTTTTATTTGTAGTAAATTAGGAGTGGAGAAGAATGTTTTGTATGGTATGATGGAGATGAAGTTTTAGATTCATCACATGTTTCTAGCCTTTATCTTCTCGACAGGTGCATCATGTAATATTACCAGGTATAGAATATATTATGAGGTTCTCTTTCACTCTATAGGAGTATATAGTCCCCATATGGAGCTAGGTGTTACCCTTCAAAATGATGCATTTTGAGACATCCTTTCAAGTAGTAGTAAGAGCTCACTTTTAGCATGAAGCATACAAGGTTTGAATAAATAATTCCTTTATGCCAACAAATGAATGATAAAGTACTTGAGGGACTATGTACTAAGCAACTTCAAGAGATGATTAATTACAATCTTAAATATTAATGGAGACTTGTAGCATCCTTCGGGTTCACTATGAAATGAATCTAGTGAGCAACATGGATTAACTCGGGATACATAAGAGGTGTTGTTGGATACAAAACATAGTGTGGAAAAAATATATAAGAAATATTTGATGATTGATTCAAGGATTAATTTTGATAGAGTACCACTCCATAGGTTGAATATGCCAATACAAGGTTGTTATTGTTCTCAATCTTGGAAAGTTTGAGGTATGCTAATTCACTTGTCAGATATGTTCCCTCTTATTTATATGGTGCCAAAAAGGAAGCCACTAATTGGTTTTAACTCTTTGGCAGCGTGAAAACCCTAGATAAGAACCACATCCCTTTGGATACTCATTTTCTTTTATAGGCCAGATTTAGCGACAAATGGGAGCATCTAAAGGAGGATAGTGGCATCATAGGGTGTACTCATTTGAAAAATTAGGTAGAAACATGTAGAGGGCTTGCAACCTATAGAAATGAATTACAGTAGGTACTTTTTTTATAATGGTGGCATTGAGAAAACCTTATCATCGTCTTAGTATGATATTTCAGAATTATTGTTTTAGCTAGCAGTTATATCAACATCTCTTAAGGTGATATTAATGTTTATATGGCTATGACATAGCATTTCTTGTTTCAAGGAAAAAAGGTCTTCATGCAAGGCATTGGAGATGAAGGATAATTTTCACACTTATTGATGATTATTATTTCATTAAGGTTACTTTTGATGCATGTTCACATTCTATGAGGCATATTTTCATATTTGGAGGCACAATGATCTTCATGGACGCCTTCCACAACTTACAATATATGGTCTACATATTTGGAATCAAAATTTTACATGTTGGCATTATTTATATGACACTTGGATGGAACAACCCTCATATAATGAGAACATGTGGCACTCTAAACCCCCTATAAAGATGATTGCACCTTAATTAAGGATTCATATAGAATTATAGGATATATTTGTGGAACATATATTCATGAAAGTGCTAAGGAAGGAATCCTTGAAGCCGAAATAGTGGATTGAGCCTTTTAGAAATCTCTCGGAAGGGAATTTAAATTATTTATTATGACTAATTATCCCTAATTGAGGGACACACTCCACTTAGAAACCTTTAGGGTGGCACAAAAATTAAGAAAAATATATTCTATATGGGATGTCTAGCATGAGGAGGTGACACCTCGTCATGGGATGTCTAGAATGAGGAGGGACTGTTTGACATCTCCAAAGGCTTGGTTTGTGGAAGTATCCTACTTTTATGGAGACCTAAAACATTTTAATATTATTTTATTCCCCAGAAAGTTAAAAGAGGAGCCTATAAAATTAATCTTTTATCACTTGGCTAAGATGTGTTTTCATTGTGGATAAAACCCAAGACCATTAGGTTGAAAGTCAACATATCTTGTGCAGGTTTGGAGCATCATTAAGGAAATATTCAAGGCTGCAATTATCTATCGTAAGGTTATTATTGTTTCTTGTATGTCTCTCTTCTTGGATAGAAATAAGATAGAAATGTTATTTCTAGTTGAGGGTTGTTTTCCAGTTGTGTAATGAAGTTTGAAAAGTGACATTGTTTTCCCCTCTATTCCTCGAGCTTCTTGGCTAGAAATGTTATTTCTAGTTTAGGGTTGTTTTCCAGTTGTGTAATGAAGTTTGAAAAGTGACATTGTTTTCCCCTCTAGGACTCATAATTTGATATATGTTGAAGATATATACCATGACTATTTTTTATTAATATAAGGTTATATTTTACTTCATATAATAGATTCTAATTTATGTGATGATGCAAGTATATAACAAGGGCATTATTATATCTTTAAAAGCATAGTATCTTGGTTGAAAATTGAATATGAAAGTATCAAGAAAATTGAATATGAAAGTATATAACAAGGTAATTATTATATATTTAAAATCATAGTATCTTGGTTGGAAATTGATAATGAAGTACTATCATAATTAAAGAGGATTGGTGTTCATGCATCTTCATTGATTGAATATTTCCTATTATTGAGCTCTCTAAATTTTTAAATTTTTTTGACTCTATTTCCCAAGGATAAAACATTGATCTACTTGAATCCACCATTTAACATCTATTGCATATCATAAATCTTTGATTACTGAATCTAATATTATATCAATGGTTAATAAAGGTTGATTTAACAACCTCGTATAGGGAAACCCCCCTTACGCTAGAGGAGAGACGGACTAAAGTGAAAGAATTTTCCACTAAGGTGATAGTGGGAGGCACTTCTAAGTTCCCCTAGGTTTTGTACTTGAATGGTTTGGAGTTAAGTTTTGTATACATCTAGGAGGTAAAAAGGTCTAGGGGGAAGTTGGCAATTTTGGCATCCAAACCCATGATGTATTTTAGGTTGTTTCGTCCCTTTTATAAAATATTTACAACTAAAGGGACTGATGAATTAGTGTTGGTAATGATGTTTCCTAAAGGGCGTGTATAAAAAACTTATATATTTCATCGAAGAAATTTTTTCAAGCATTCCTATATTTTCTACATGAGGAGACCTTTGAACTTGCATTTTTTCTAGGAGAAAAGTCAGGTCTTTAGAGAAAATTATTTTTCAAGGGTGTCACGTTTTTTATTGGGAAGTCTCATGTATATCATGAGTGGATAATTTTTTAGCACCCCATTTTCTAAGTATTTTGGCACCAAGGTTTTTTATTTGTTTTCACAAGATCACTCTAGTGATCACATGGAAAACCCAATTGTTCTAAGACTTTTGGCACTAGGGAATGTTTAATTTTGTTAAAGGATTGGTCAAGGAGGCCTTATAGAACACTTGACTCGTTGTTTCTTTTAATGTTGGGAAGTCATTGATGCTCCCTAGGATTGATAAGGGAATTCCCTATCAAACCCCCAACTGGTCATTATGCCAAGTCCTTTGGAGCCAATGAAGTCTTGAATCTATCATATGCTAGTGGGAAACGCCTCACCAAACCCCCAACTAGTCCTTATGTCATTTTATTTGGATTCGAAAAAATATTGAGGCTATCCCAAACTACTATGGGAAGCCTGTAACAAAAGGATAATGATATTGTTTAATAAAAACTCCTCTGGAGATGGGGGATTCTTGTGCTAATCCCACTTCACTCTTAGTAATCCTATGGTGGAGGTTCAAATACTCTACAATGTAAACCTTGTGTCAATGCTTAATGTAAAAAAATCAAGTACAACAGTCAAAATTCCCTTATAAGACTCTCACGGGAAAAGAAGGGGATAGAATCTTAGGTATTTATTAAATCCATAAACTCATTAACTACATTGTTAGGTTTATTAGTCAATTGATTTAGCACATTCATTCCCCTTAAGGATACTAATCCTTTAGTTATGTTTGTGGGATAATTTTGTGATGTGCCTTATCTTAGTGGTCAATTTTCATTAAATGATATATTGGCATGAAATATGATCATTAACAATGATGGAAGGCTATGTTAGCACATTATTGTTATTATTCCCAAGCGCAGGCAGAAACCGTCAGCGTGCAAAGTAGGCCAAGGCAGTTACAGTGGCATTTTTTGTCCCCTTGCACAATTTCAGTGTGGCACCACCTCTAAACACAGATTGGAAGGCCTCCAAAGTTAGCAGGCAGATAAAAGTTTGGCGGAGGCACCAAAAATATCCGACCTGCCCAGATATCACCTCTCCCCCATATCGATGGTCGCTGATCATATCGGGGCCTCAACATGTGCGGACGTTAAAATTCGAAGGGCGGGTCGGGCTTGAAACCATGGTTTTGCGGAGAAGCGATGTGTCAGTCAGAGATGCATATCGGGCCCAAAAGCGGTGAAGAGTCAAACCACTTTTCGCGGCCCCGATATGCACATGTGCGTATAACGCACTATCTCGGGTTGAAAAGTGGTCACTCCACAGTTGTCCCACCATCACCTATCTTCCACTCAATGTCTCGTATGTTTCATCTTCCCTTCTCATATCCCGACACCTGTACTACTTCGCTCCATGCTACTTCCACCTGTGTCGGGTCCCCACTCCCTTACCTAGTGCCTCAGGGCCTCCCCTCTACCTCCTCATCATATTCTTGCTCCACATCACCTCCTTCCCATTACACCTCATCTACCACTTGTGTGGCCCCCACACTATCCGTAGTCTCCTCTTCCCATCCACGGCTGCTCACATGGCCAATCTCTCGTCCGCTATTCCATGTCGAGCACACCAATCACTTCATCAGCAGCCACGTCCACTGTCAAATGTCCCCGCAGCATCCAACTTAGATCCAGATGGCAGAATACAGAGGCCGCCAAATTCCATAGGTGTAGTGCCAACTTAGGCCTTCTCGATCTCGGTGAAGCAGTTATTGAAGTTAGTTGGTGGTGACTAAACATCATTTCCACCAGAAAAGGAAAGCCCAAGAAAGGACTGTCAGCAAGTCGGCTCGGCTACAGAACCTTCCTCAAGCATGATTGTGTCTGACAGAGCTTACTTCTGATAGGAGACTGCATGCACAATCTTCCAGGAAGCATGTAGATGTAATTCCTTCAATAAAGAGACTCGAGCACGCTTCTGTAGTTTTTCTTTGAGTACATAGGAGTCTTCCTCATATTTTGTTAGGGTCGATGATTGAGCTAAGCTCCCGCATTGTAAAGTTTTAATAAATCCTCTGGTTCTCTGGTTATGTATATGTATATGAGACTTCTTGTTTAATGTAAGTCAATTTCCTTTCATCTCTCTGTAATAGTTGTGTTAGAACACTCAGGCATGGATGATCTAGTCGAGGGTAGTTATGTTTTTGTGATGTAGGTTTGATCACAGTGACATCACAACCAATTTTAATCAGTTTCCTATGTTGTCTTTTCCCTTTTACACTGAAGAGCTCATGCATGGATGATCCAGTCGATTTGTTGTAGCTGCATTGTGATGTTATGACTGTGTTGTTTAAATATACTTCAATGTCTGAAACTTTGAATCCAAGAGGATCTTGTTTTCTGAGTTTTTCCCCTATAGGCTGCTGGAAGACCGAATGTCCATAGCAGAACTCTTCATTTTCCTCAAGTTCTCCCCCCTACTCACCCTTACTACAAATTACTGACTGAAGTTAGATTGAGACCTCACTTGCCTGTGCATTCCAACCCAGTTTTTTGAGTTAAAGCAATATAATCTCAAGTCTACGTCCATTAGACCCCATTTAAATTTATTCATTGTGACATACAAACTGATGGGTATTGGGATTACCTCTATTTCAATCCAGAGGTGACCTTTGGTGCTAACATTTTTGGCACTATTGCCGGGGACGAATTGAATATTTTCCCTAGGATTGGACGACAAAGCTTACTGGTTCTAAAGCTGCATCAGGACTTAGTACATCAAAGATTGCAACTCTGCACCTGGTGACTCCACTATGGTGACTCCATTGAGATGACTCCACTGTTTTGGCTGTGGCTTCCAGGGGCAGACACATGAAGTCCACTCCACAGCTGCCTCTAGAAACACCTGAAGCTGACCTAGAGAAAATTATCAGAAAGGAAAAGGCCCTCTGAGAAGTTACTTCTACTGTTGAACCAAGTATTTCTGATTATTTCCATTATCCTCATATAGGAACTCCAATTTCTGTATCTCATTCTATTATTATACCTTCTGTTGGATTTTTCCAAACTTTAAATTTTGGGAGTGTTCCTGTTGAGTTTTCCCCTCCTGATCTGGGATTGGAGGGAGAAATCCTTGTCACTCCTCTCTCCCCTGAAGTTGTACCATGGTTTAGACCCAGCACCTCAGAAGATTTTCCTACCCTGGGCTTTACCACCCCTCCTCCTATTACTTTTGTTGCTTCTCCAGAGAGGGAAGCCTCTATTCCCTCAAGCCCTCTAGCTTTTTCTCCAAATCCTCTGTCATTTCCCTTTCCTCTCGGAAATTCAGTTCCAGTCTCCCCTGTTCGACCCCATCTCCTCCTTGTCCTCCTCCACCTATCATCCCTATGGCAGGTGATAATCCTCCTAGGAACAAAATGGATGCCATAGTGGCTACTAGATATTCCCCTCTAATCTTGCCTCAGCCAATGAATGCTCTCGCTGCTAGAGATTACCTAAAATACATGCCCAATTTCACTGGAGAAGAAGACTTAACTTCTGAAGAGAACCATGCTACCTTTTACAGTTAGGCAGACAATCTAAATATCAAAACCGAAGATGTGTGGATGAGATTCTTTGTCCAGAGCCTCGATGGTGAGGTTATAAAATGGTTTAGAGGATTGGCCCCGGGATTCATTACTGGGATTGAGGATTTAGATGATGTTTTCTTGAGGCAGTGGGGGGATAAAAAAGATTTAATGTATTATATCACAGAGTTTGGGTTCCTAAAGAGAAAGGAGGGAGAATCTATCTCTGACTTCTCCCTGCTGAGATAAATCCTATAAAAGCCTCTGCCAAAATCACTTATGCTAGTGATTTTGACCTTGATTTATGCCTCCTGTTAAGAGAAAGAAGAGTTGCTTCCTTGGCTCATATGCAAGATGCATCCCTATAAGTATAATCCAATGTGTTGGCAATTGACAGACTCAAAAATAAAGCTGACAGAGACAGAGGAAGGGGGAGATCTGAGGCCTCAACCTCTGGTTCTTTTTCATCCCACCCTCAAGTGGATGAATTGACCAAGATAGTGAAAACCCTGTCTGCAGAGATGGAGAAGATGAAATTTGAAGGGAAGAAAGGTTATAAAGCTACCCAAAATGCTGAAAGAATAGGCAACTTTAGAAGACCAAATAATATCCCTCAGATACTTCCAAGAGAGCCCAGAAGAAGAGATAGGGATGATCAGAAAATCCAAACCCCTCTCCAAAATAACCTCGTTGTTGATGAAGAAAGGGAGGAAGAAGAGCTTGATCCTGAAATTCATTGTCTTGGAGACACCTCCCCTTTTCCCCATTTGACCCAATATGCATACGAGGAGTCTTTCTTAGACAACCAAATAAATGAGTTGAGTAAGGGGGAGAAGGCCAATAGCAGTCCCAATAAATATAACCTCGGGTCAAAGAAAAAAGAAGAGAATTTGGACATCCCTGATCAGCCTTCCAGAGTAGATAAGCTTTCCAAATATGCAGCCAACAACATCAAAGAAAATAAAACTCAGAATCCCTCACCAATAGCTAAAGGTCATGTCCCAGAAGTTAGAAAAATTATGAAGACCCCTTCCTCCTTTAGCAACGAGCATGAAATTCAAAAAATTAGAATCCCTGTGCCCCTATCAGAACTAGTCAAGAATGACAACTTCAAAAAATCCCTCTCTAATCTATTGCAGTATGAGCCATATTTCCATTCCATAGATTCAGTAAATCTCCAAGGTGAAAAAACAACAGTCATCTTAGGTCGTATGGTAGAATATAGAGATGATTCATCCCCTCCCTTCTATACATCCATGAACATACATGATAAGGTGCTGCATAACTATTTGATAGACTCAAGGGCATCTCATAATCTTATGCCCAAAACTGTCATGGAAGAACTCGGATTAGAAATCACAAAATCTTATCATGATATTCTTTTGATTCAAGGAGGGTGCAATGTCTTGGGGTTATCAAATATCTAGTTGTGACCTTGTTTCAGCTACCCATGAAAAGTATGGTCATGGATATTGTGGTACCCAATGTTCCCCCCAAGTTTGGCATACTCTTCTCAAGATCTTGGATAAAAAGGCTTGGAGGAACATTGCAGATGGACCTCACATATGCTACCATTCTAGTCTTTGGAGGGGAGCATAGAAGACTGTACAGAGAGGCTCAATTGGCCTACATTATCAGTGATGAGGTAGACCCCACCAATCATCCTATATTTTCCATTGATACTAATTTGGGATCCAACTGTTGCAGCTCACTGATACCCCTAAACCTCCTCTTGAGATTAGAAAATAGTCCCTTACTCTCTGTGAAGATTCTCCTCTGATTACCTCTGTTTGGAAAATGTTTTTTGATGGATCCTCTTCTAGAGAAGGTGTTGGTGTTGGAGTGGTCCTTGTTTCACCTATTCAATAAATTATATCTATGTCCTACAAGTTAGAATTTGAAGCTACCAACAATGTCACAGAGTATGAAGCTCTTGTTTTGGGCTTGAGAGCTGCAAAAGACATGGGGATTAAAGAGATATCAATGTTTGGGGATGCTGAGTTGATCATCCAACAGATCAGAAATACTTATCAGGACAAACACCCTTGGCTCAGAAGTTATAGAAATGAAGTGTGGGACCTCATTGATATTTTTTTCTCATCTTTTAACATTTCGTTTGTTCCCAGAGAAGAAAACGTCATGGCTGATTCTTTGGCTATCGCAGTAAGAAATTTTACAGTCCCTCTGCCACCTAAATTCAGGTATGATATAGAAGTAAAATATATACCCTCTATACCTGACAATATCAAGCATTGGAAATTGTTTGAGGACGATCTTGAGATCAAAATTTTCTTGGAGACCGTTGGTGATTTTTCTGCATTACACATTGATCAAGATCCTGATTCTGGAATAGATCCTCATCCTGATGTTTTTCTGAACAAAATTGTTGATCATCACATTGTCCAATTACCCAACAATCACATCCCAAAGGGACTGGTTCCTTTGGAGAGACTATTTGATAGAAATTATGTGGCAGTAAAGGGTAAAGTCTCAAATTAGGATGTCAACGTATCTAAGTGCAATATTGGCATAGAGAGGAATCCAAAATTTGTCAAGTTGTCAAGCAGCCTGTCGAACGAACAAAGGGCCGAGTATATTGATTTATTAACATAATTTTTTGATGTGTTTACATGGACCTATGAAGACCTAAAAACATACGACACGGCTGTCATTGAGCATAAGATCCCATTGAAAGAGGAGGCCAAACAATTTAATAAGAAATTAAGACAAATAAATCCTACGTTGCTGCCTATTATGGAAAGGGAGGTAAGGAAGTTGTTGGATGCTCAGATCATTATCCCTTTGAGATATTCTGAATGGGTAGCCAACCTGGTTCCAGTGAGGAAGAAGAATGGAGAAATCAGACTGTGTGTAAATTTTAGGAACCTGAACAATATCTCTAAGAAGGACAATTACCCTTTTCCAAAGATGGAACATATATTGCATAGGTTAAATGGTGCATCCAAGATTTCCATGATTGATGGATCTTCTGGCTACAATTAGATCTTTTTCCTTCCTGAATACAAAGAAAAGACAACCTTCACTACTCCTCGGGGCACATTCATGCATGCCAAAATTCCCTTTGGACTGATGAACGTAGGAGAAACGTTTCAGCGAGCCATGGACATATCTTTTATTGGAGAAAGGGACAAATTTGTAGTCATCTAGCTGGATGACATTACAATATTCTTCAGATATGATAAAGAACATTGTTGTCATCTAAGAAAGGTCTTCTTGAAATGCAGAAGGTTTGGTCTCTCCGTAAATCCCAAGAAGTCATTGTTTCCCATGAAAGAGGGAAAATTGTTGGGACACATAGTATCAGCTAAGGGGGTCAGAATTGATTCAAGAAGGGTGGAATCTATTCAAACCTTGTCACCTCCTAGATCCANAAGAAAGGTCTTCTTGAAATGCAGAAGGTTTGGTCTCTCTGTAAATCCCAAGAAGTCATTGTTTCCCATGAAAGAGGGAAAATTGTTGGGACACATAGTATCAGCTAAGGGGGTCAGAATTGATTCAAGAAGGGTGGAATCTATTCAAACCTTGTCACCTTCTAGATCCAAGAAGGAAGTTCATTCCTTCCTGGGTAAAATCAATTTTCTGAGAAGGTTTGTTTCAAATTTTGTTGAATTGGTGAAGCATATCATAGCCATGCTCGGGAAGGGTAATGAAATCAAATGGACTGTTGAGCCCAAAGAATCCTTCAACAAAATAAAAAAAGAATTGACTGAGGCACCTGTACTGATCAATCCTGATTATTCCAAGGATTTTCTAATTTTTTCCTTTGCTTATTTTGATACGGTGGTAGTTGTTTTATTGCAGAAGAATGGGAAAGGGCTGGAGAAGCCCATTTCCTTTTTTAGCAGAGTAGTGAGGGATGATAATATCAAATATGATATCATGGAGAAATAGGCTTATGCTTTACTAAAAGCCCTCAAGGCATTCAAAATCTATGTCCTACATTCAAACGTTATTGCATTTGTTCCTTCAGTTTCTGTGAAGGATATTCTCATTCAGCCTGACATAGACAGGAGAAGGAGCAAATGGATTGCCAAAATCCTTGAATTTGACCTGGAAATAAAACCCAACAAACTAGTTAAAGGCCAAGGTTTATCCAAGATATTGGCTGAATCTAATTGTAAATATTTTGGGGTTAACTTCATCAAGACTTGCTCAGAAAATCATCAAGTTGCATTGTCTGATAAAAGCCCTCAAGACGGCCCTCCATTGGCAGAATGCACCTGGTATAAAGACATTATATATTTTCTACAAGAGTTGTGACCTCCATATGAAATGGGGAAGAGCAAGGCAAGGGCTTTAAAGATCAAAGAAATTTGATATTGCCTTATTGACCAGGTCTTCTATTGGAAAGACCCTCTAGGAGTGCTTCTGAGATGTTTAGACCCACAGGAGGCCCAAAACATTATGTTTGATTTTCATGATAACCTATGTGGGGGACATCACTTCTAGAGAACCACAGCCTATAAAATTCTCAGGGATGGGTACTTTTGACCTACTCTATTCACTGATGTCTATGCAAAAGTCATATCTTGCATCAAATGTCAGAAATAATCTAGAAAGAAGCAACTCAAGTCTCTACCAATGAAGCCCGTGGTAGCTTAAGGACCCTTTCAACAGTAGGGCCTAGACTTCATTGGGGAAATTCATCCTTCTTCAAGTGGTCAACACAGATGGATATTAATTACAGCATATCACTTCACCAAATGGATAGCAGTTATCCCCACAAGGAGTGCTTCGCACAAAGTAGTCATTGGTTTCCTTGAAGATATCATAGCAAGGTTTGGTTTCCCGAATAGAATCATCATCGATAATGTTGGATCCTTCAAGGCCAAGCCATTGTTCAAATTCTGTGAGCAGTTCGAAATTTCATTGATCCACTCCACCGCCTACTATCCCCAAGGAAATGGACTAGAAGAGTCCTCTAACAAAAGCATCATAAAGATCATCAAAAGACTGCTAGAGGACAATAAGAAAGCATGGGATTCAAAGCTCAAATTTTCTCTGTGGGTTGACAGAGTGACAACAAAGAGATCTCTATGTGTCTCTCCTTTTCAGCTCGTATATGGAGTTGAGGCCATCTTTCCTTCTCAGCTTGCCCTACCTATGGCAAAGTTCTTTCAAGATTATCAAGGAGAGCCCGATGATATGATCAGGAGAGTGCAACAGTTGATCGAAGTGTAGCAGAATAGAGAGAATATGTTGGACAAAGAACATGAATGTCAGCAGAAGATCAAGGAAGCCTTTGACAGGAAGAGCAGTAAAAAGGATTTCCAGCTGGGAGATCTAGTACTCAAATGGGATGCACCCAAACAAGACAAGGGAAAGCATTGTAAATTTGAAGCCCTCTGGATTGGACCCTTCAAATTTTCTAAGGTATTTTCAAATAACACTTAGAGGTTGTATAATTTGGAGGGTGACAAGGTCTTTGGTGGCCTTGTAAATGGTCACTTCCTGAAAACATTTTTTTTTTGAAGCCGCAGTCGACGTCCCACCATTGTAAATTTCCTATTCTATGTTTATTTTTTTTTAGTAGGAGACTCCACAACCCAACAGTAAGGCGACTGAAGCTGCAAGTTCTTGGCATCTCACAGGGAGCAGGCCATCCCCCATGGAGCCTATGTTAGCACATTATTGTTAGTATTCCTAGGCATAGGTGGAAACCGTCAGCGCGCAAAGTAGTCTAGGGCAGTTGCAGTGGTGTTTTTTTCCCCTTGCACAGGTTCAGTGTGGTGCCACCTCTAAAAACAGATTGGAAGGCCTCCAAAGTTAGCGGGCAGATAAAAGTTTGGCGGAGGCACCAAAAGTAGCCGGCGCACCCAAATCTCACCTCTCCCCCAGATCAATGATCATTGATCATATTAGGGCCTCAACATGCATGGATGTTAAAATTTGAAGGGTGGGCTGGGTTTGAAACCATGGTTTTGCGGAGAAGCAACGTGTCAGTCGGAGACGCATATCGGGCCCAAAAGCGAAGAAGAGTCAAACCAATTTTTGCAACCCTGATATGCACATGTGCGTATAACACCCTATCCCGGGTCGACAAGTGGCCTCTCCATAGTTGTCCCGCCGGCACCTATCCTCCACTCACCATCACGTCTGTTGCATCTTCCCTTCTCATATCCCGCCACCTATTGTTGATTAAGGTTGGTTGTCATTGATGTCAACCATTGAAGAAATCCCCACAACACAAAGGTTTAGGTAATAGACCCAATATTGTTTGATGTAAATATGACTCATTATTGTCTTATCATGGTTGATAAGAAGTAAATATGGATGAACTCCAAAGTGGTCCCCTTATGGTGAAATCCCTCGCGAGAAGACGCTTTGCGGAGTAAGAGAACCCATTCTTAACTGTGGAATAATGAGATGAAGGACAATGAATTTGTCAAGGAAACTATCCTAGATGGATATTTCTTGTCATTCCATTTCCATTGGTATGTGGAACGTCACATAACTCCTCACAATTTGAGATTTATGGCCTTACAAAGTTGGAGGACCCTCTTATGTCATCTAGAAGCCCCAAACGGTCAAAGTATTCAAAGCGGTTTAAGAGATTTTAGAAGGTAAATAATAAAGTGAAGTGATGGATGTACTATAAATCAAAGTGAATACAAAATAAATTATTTAAATAATAAATTTAATGGAGAAATTAGAAGTGGGTTAACCCTAAAATAAGGAAAGTCTGAAAAGTGACCTAGAAGATGTTTTTAAGGAAGCTACTTGGAGAGTATAAATAAGAGGCAAGGCTCTATCATTTAAGACACACTTGAGAATATTGAATACCTATAGGTGTCTGAGGTAACCAAAGGATATCTAAGCCTAATTTGTGAGGAAAGTGAAGAAAAGAAGGTCAGAATTCAAGGAAGGATAAAGTCTTTTGATGATGCTTTCTAAGTAATCCAACAATTGGTTTCAGAGAAGGTTCCTTCAGAAATCAGTTTAACCACTAAAAGGTAGATCATGGAGAGTACCAACACATATAAAAATGGAATACCACACTTTGATGGATATAAGTATTATTTTTGGAGCATAAGGATGAAGACATATATATAAGAACGGGGGTTTGAAATTTGGAAATCAATTGTAGATGGATACACAGTATCCATCAGTTCCACCAACAAATGACAAAACAGTGAAACTTGGTCAGAATAATTCCAAATCTACAAATGCACTTTTGAATGGTCTCAGTGAAACAATATTCACCAAATTTTCACATTGTAAATCCGCCAAAGAGATTTGGGACAAGCTTTGAAATATTTAGGAAGGAGATACAAAATTCAAAGCAGCGAAACTTCAAAATTATAGAGGTCAGTTCGAACAACTAAAAATGAAGGAAGATGATAATATTGCATCCTACTTCTTAAGAGTTGACGAAACAGTGAATACAATCATAGGATTGGGAGAAGAAATCGAAGAATCTACAATTGTTCAAAAGGTACTAAGATCTCTTCCTATGAGATTCAACCCTAAGACATAAGCACTAGAAGAAAGATAAGATCTGAACTCAATAATCAAGGACGAACTACATGGAATCTTCACAGCATATGAAATGAGAACTGAACAAGAAAATCCATATGTAAAAGAAGCAGCCTTCAAAGCATCCAAAAGATCAAAGCAAAAGAAAAAGGAAGAAGAATAATATAGCAACAGCAGCGGCATCTCGAAAGATGATGAAGAAGTGGCCAACTTCGTCAAAAGACTGAACAAGGGAACCAATGGTAGGTATAGAGGTAAGCTTCCTTTAATTTGTTTTAACTGTGATGGTATTGGTCATTTTGCTAACAAATGTCCTCATAAGAAAAAGAGAAATGTTGTTACTCAAAAGGAAAACACACATATAAAGGAAAAAAAACTACAAAGAAAGATTTCAAGAAAATATTATGCATCAAAGAAGACAACTCATCATCAGATGAAGATGAAATCAGTGACAGTGAGACAGGAAGAGTTATATTCATGGCAGTAAAAGATTCTGACAAAGAAGACTCCAAAGAAGAATATGAAGAAGCCGAAGAAGGATATGAAGAAGTCGAAGATGAAATTGAAGAGGCAGAATTTGACTATCGAGAAGAATTAATGTGTGCCATAGAAGTTATCCGAAGAGAAAAGAAGAAAAACAAGAAACTACAAGTAGGACTAGACACGAAAAAGGACACTCAGAAACTAGAACAAATGATCACAAGATTGAAGGTTCAAATAGAATAAGATAAAAGAATTGAAGAAGCACTCAAAGAACAACTAGAATAAAAGGACAAGATCATTGGAAACTTGGAAGCATATATTGTCACACTAAGAAAGGATATTCAAAATAAAAATATGGAGAATAGCTAAAAAGTTCTGGATGACATTATCAACAGTCAAAAATCTCATCTTGACAAGTCTGGACTTGGATATAATCAGACAGAAAAGGGATCAAGCTCCAAAACAACAGAGAAAGAAAAACATCCAAAAATCTATGCAGAAACAATCAAAGGGGATAGGAAGATGTACAAGGAAGATTACAGGGACACTCCTCCACTGAGAAGATTTAGATTTCAGAATCAACATCATACAGATAGGCCTCAAGAAGAAGAAGGATTCATAAGAGCACCTTCTTTCATAATATCTTCAACTCCCAGGTATCAAACTATATTTTTTGGTTTATGTTATGCATGTAATAATTTTGGACACAAAGTTGTGAATTGCAGAGCTAACAACAGGAACAATAACAACTTTGAGAGTCATACACAAAGGGGTTACTCATGAAGACCTAGTGAAACACAAAGAAGAAGTTACAACAAGTTGTAATCTTTGAGCACTGAAGTGGAATGTTACAAATGTAACAACTTTGGACACCTGGCCAAAAATTGCAGAATGACAGTCCCTCTTAAAGAACCTCAACAGAATAACAACAGTCACACAGAAGAACCTCAGAAAATGACATGGATAAGAAAGAAAGATCAATATAGCAATGAAGAATGCATAGTCACTCTACAATCCAAGAAGAAGAAACACAGTTGGTATATTGAGAGTGGGTGTTCAAAACACATGACAGGTGATAGAGACAAATTTATTACATTGTGAAAGGAAAGAAATGGATCATTCTCCTTCGGAAATGATAATTCAACCAAAATCATTGGAGAAGGCACAGTCTGAATTGGGAACAAGAATAAAAAGGCACAAAATGTTCTACTGGTAGAAGATATGAAACATAATCTTCTAAGTGTAAGTCAAATGTGTGACCAAGGTCATAAAGTTACTTTTGATTCACAAAAGTGTGATATAAGAAGAGAAGGTTCATGGAAATTGGTCGGTACAGCTACAAGAACTTCAAACAACGTATATGTGTTAAGTGAAAAAGGAAATGAAAAGTGTTGTCTACGAAAGGAAGATGAAAGTTGGGTATGGCACAGAAGAATGGGTCACATGCATTTTGATAACCTTGTCAAAGTCAGCAAAAGATAAGCAGTCAGAGAAATTCCCCAGATCACGAAACCAACCAACACTTTATGCAAGCATTGTCAACAAGGAAAGCAAACAAAGACCAGGTTCAAATCAAAGGAATATTCAACAACAAGACCACTGGAAATTGTGCATATTGATCTAGTTGGACCAACTACAACAAAGGGCTTAAAAGGTGAGAGATACTTTATGTTATTAGTTGATGATTATACAAGAATGGCTAAAGTTTTCTTTCTCAAGAACAAGTCAGAAGCTTTTGAAAACTTCAAGATCTAAAAGGAAATGGTTGAAAATGAGATGGATTCAAGAATCAAATGCTTGAGATCTGATAATGGAGGAGAGTTCACTTCAAAGGAGTTTATGGACTACTGCAGTAGTCATGGGATAAAAAGACAATTCTCTGTTTCTAGGACACCTCAACAGAATGCAGTTGTTGAAAGAAAGAATAGGACAGTACAGAAAATGGCTCGAAAATGCTAATGGCTTCCAAATTGACAGATATATTTTAGAGACAGGCAGTGCATACAACAATTCACATTCAAAATATAGTCATGCTCGGAAACAACACTGATAAAACTCCCTACGAGCTATGGAAAGGAAGACCAGCAAATGTGAAGCACTTCATAGTTTTTGGAAGCAAATGATACATCAAAAGAGAATATGGAAGAATGGGAAAGTTGGACTCTCGTGTGGACAAATGAGTACTTGTTGGTTACTCAAGTACAAGGGAAACATACAAGTGTTACAATCTAAGATTGAACAAAGTTGTGGAAAGAATCAATGTAACAATTGATGAAACATGAAGACCAGAATCAAAGGAAGAAGAAAACAAATCAATGGAACAACTTTTCGAAGAAGAAGAAGCAGAAGATGAAGTAGAAGAGTAAGATGAAGAAATTCCGACAGAAACAGAAGAGCAAGTTCAACAAGTATCTCCAAAGACACCTAGCAAATGAGTATAGAAGAATCATATTTCAAATCAGATTATTGGAAACAATATGCAGGACTTGAGACTAGAATAAAAATCCATTCACCAGAACAAACACACCTAGCAATCTTATCTACAATTGAACCAAATTGTTTTGAAGAAGCCAACAAGGATGAATTTTGGAATAAGGCCATGAATGAAGAATTGAATCAAATAGAGAAAAAAGACACTTAGGAACTGGTTCCAAGACCAAAGAATGCGAATGTGATTGGCACAAAATGGGTTTTTAGGTATAAATCAAATGAAGATGGACAAGTTACAAGGAACAAAGCTAGATTGGTATGTAAAGGATATGCACGGATTGAAGGAATCGACTTTGAAGAGACATTTTCCCTAGTTGCTAGAATGGAAGCAATCCGGTTGCTTTTAGCCTATGCATGCTCCAAAAATGTTAAAGTATATCAGACGAACGTAAAATCATCTTTTTTTGAATGGGGAACTTGAAGAAGAAGTCTACATTGAACAACCAGAAGGATTTTAGTTGTCAGAGAACGAAGATTATGTGTGTAAATTAAAGAAGGCATTTTATGGTCTAAAACAGGCTCCTAGAGCATGGTACTCTAGACTGGATAAGTATCTGCAGCAGGCAGGGTTCAGAGAAGGAAGTGCAGACAACAACCTCCACAACAAGTTAACTGAAGGTAATATTTTATTAATTGAAGTTTATGTTGATGATATTATTTTTGGTAGTGATGATGACAGGTTAAGCGAGAAATTTGCAAAAAGATATGCATAATGAATTTGAAATGTCGTTACTTGGAGAACTGTCCTTCTTTTTGGGACTTCAGATACATCAAATCAACCAAGGAATCTTTATTTCTCAAACCAAGTATATCATAGAAATGCTAAATAGGTTCGGAATGTAAGATTACAAACCAATTATCACTCCCATGCAAACCAGTTGCAAGTTGAGAAAAGATGATGATTTGAAGTCTACAGATCAAAGGCAATACAGGTCAATGATTGGCAGCCTACTATATATGAAAACATCCAGACAAGATGTAATGTAGGCAGTTGGATAGGTGGCACGATTTAAAGCAACACCAAAGGAGTCACATGTGTTAGCAGTGAAGAGGATTTTCAGATATCTCAAAGAAACAGAAGAGTTTGGATTATGGTATCCAAAAGGAAAGGATATATCACTTATTGCCTACACAAATGCAGATTGGGCAGGTTGTATTGATGACTGACGAAGCACCAGTGGAGCAGTGTTTTACTTGGGTGAGTGTTTGGTATCATGGATGAGAAAGAAACAATCATCGGTATCTTTATCTACAGTTGAGGCAGAGTATATTGCAGCAACATCATGTTGTACACAGGTTCTTTGGATGAAACAAATTCTGACAGATATACAGGTTGAGTATGATGAGCCCATTCCAATCTATCATGATAATACAAGCGCCATCAGTATCTCGAAGAACCCGGTGATGCACTCCAAGATGAAGCACATTCCAATAAAGTATCACTTTCTACGGGAGCAGGTTGCACAAAAGAACATCAGAGTTGAGTATGTGGGCACAAAAGAACAAGTGGCAGACATATTTGTTGGCATACTTACAGATAGAAGGCAACGTGTGCGTGTTTTTCATTTGATGGCGAAGATCAACACGATCAACAGCGCAGTGATAATGGCATGGCAATGGCAAGATCAACAATGAAGAGAAAAAGTGATTGTTGGATCCCATTCATAATTCCTGATGACCGTCAGATCTGAATTTAGATAGGAAGAGCGTGCAGTAGAAGAGAACAGATCTCAAGCATCCGATTTGAGCCCGAAGACTGACCATAATTGGATCCAGAAGAAGGAGCATGATATTTACGTGCAAGATGAAGCGGGCTTACAAAGTCTCGAAAGAAGGAGGACCATCCATCTTCAATAAGGACACGTGGAGAGCGACTAGAATTTCACTGACTTGCACATAGGAGGAGTCAACGGAGCATGGTGTGGGAACTTGTGATATGTGATATCCCAAAATGATCTGGGTCGTCGGATTGAGGATTGATCTGAACCATTGGATCGAGGTATGTCATGGACCATTGGATGCAGAGTACACATGGCAAGAAGTCAGCATTTCGCTAACTGGAAAGTCAAAGGAAGGAGGTGCTCTATCCTTTGAAATCATGAAACACGAAACCATGATTAAATATGAGTCGTCAATCAAAGGGAGAGTGTGGACCGTTGATCTGGCTCCATTTTGGAGTTTCAGATACCGAGAGTTGGAGGAGTCAATGACACTCACGACAAAAGCGTGAAATCTCAAAGTGCTTGTTTGATTGGTGAGTGGTCATAGTGCATGGTCACATCACCGAGCATTGGATGGAGGAGCTAGTGCAACCAAGCTCTATTTCGGTGATCATGACATGGAGAGTCGATACCCTTCATCACAAGAGTCCTGAAGTTGCGAATCGCGAAGCACTTTGTGGATAAGTGCCTGGTCACCGTCGGTGGTCACGTGAGGGGAAGAAGCTAGTGATGCTAAGCTCCATTTCAAAGTTTCAGTGATCGTGACTTGGAGTATCAAGACCCTTCATCATAGGAATGCCGAAATGTGAAATCATGAAATTCAAATTCTGTTTAGCGCTCGGTCACAGCCAGTGGGCATATGAGATAAACGTGTAATCCTGCGGATTCAATCCTACGGTGATGGTTAACTGGAAACTTGATCGAAGGGTTATTGTTTCACCTCACAGTTAATCGATCAATTACAATTCAGTTAGAAGAACTGAATCATGATTCTTGGACGGCTGGTGATTCAGTTGCTGAGGCATTTTAGCCCTAGGAGATTCAAGGTGTAAGAGGATATTGTAGTCACATATAAGAAGGAGATGCCATGAACTGAAAAAGGTTGGTTGTTTTGAGTGAAAAAATGAATTGAACTGTAAGAAGGGTAAAAAATTACAGTATGCATAACATGAGATCAAACTCAGAGATGAGTAATTCTTGCTGATCAGAACAGTTTGAAGCAGAGCAAAATTGTAGAATAGATAGAAGTAGAGAAGAATTGCAAAACAGAGTAGAAGTGGTAAGAATTGAAACACCTGTATTGTTGGTTATTCATTCATTTATTTATATTCATGGAGGTAGTGATCTAGAATCAAATCCAGGAGGCTTCCAGGTCTAGAAAAGGATCAAAAGCTAGAAAAGAATTGAAACCAATTCCATTGCGACCAACTCGTCGCTTTGATTCTAGCCATATATTTACTTTCTCAAACGGGCTCCATATGCGAGAGTTATCGCACTCTGACCGTTTTCTCAAACAACTAAAAAGTCAAAGGACTGGAAAAATGTCAATGCTGACATCAACATGACATCACCAAAGGCACCTCATGATGTTGATGTGGCAGAGACATGTGGCAACAGTTGACTGGGCAGATGAAAGATCAAATCATATTTGGACATGTGGCATGTGACACTTGTCAATTTTAGGGCAAATGAGGTGGTGCCACGTGGCCCAGGCATGGGAAGCCATGTGGCACCCAGTCAGCAGTTGTGTGGCAAGTTCCAGAAATGTTTTGGAGGTCCATGGGTTTTGAACCCACGAGCACCATCAAGCCCAAGCACCTTAACAAAGAGCCCTTTTACCAACGCACCACCAAGTTACTTATTAAAAGAAACAAGTTTAATGTTATTTAAATTTGAATGTATTGTTATGTGGGCGGAAGGGGGATGGGGCATAGCCCAGCCCACATTTTTATTACATTATGTGACCACCATAAAACCAAGGGTGTGGGTGCCATATGCGCAGGGATATTTGATAATACCCTAGCCCTTGGATCTCAGGCGGATCCTACAAGACCAGGGGCTATCCCCTTAAAAGGTGCACGAAAGTTCTATCCATTAACCAACGGTCCCATGCCATGCGCCCACAACCAGGAGCTGGAGCTTATCCAAGGCCAGTGCGCAACCCAAAGGGGGCTACTCTATGTATTTTAAAAAAATTGTTACAAAGTGGGTTTTTAAATAAATTTTTGGGTCTAGAATTGGTGTTTTGGGGATATTTTGGCCATTATTAGGAGATATTGAGCTCTTTTTGAGCCCAGATTTTGGGAGGAAGTTGGGGAAGGATAACCAACTTCAGATATATAAAAACTAGGCTTATTTGAGGCCATGGAGGATAGTCAGAGAAGATTTATGCTGAAGCAAAGCCAAGTCAAAGCCATTTTTATGCAGGGAAGTTGTTGAGAAGGAGACCTTTGCGGGTCATTTCCGGGAGCTACACTCAGTCTTTTTCAGTGCCGTCAGTTGTGTTGGATTTATGAGATCGATCAAAACATAGTGAGATCAGTATGAGATCCATTTGATGTACTTTTTTTGTACTTTGAAATCATTTTATAATTAATAAAGAATCCTCCCCCACTGAGACAAAGGCCCGGAGACGTAGGCAATTTTTTGTCGAACTCTGTTATCACTTCTCTTGTTATGGTTTGTTGTTATTATTGCTTCAGTTCAGATCTGTATATTGTCTTATGGATGCTATGCTTATTCATTAAATCCTTCCTCTTTTGTTCATCTTCATAAATGGTTAATTAACATATGCAATTAATAACTCAACCATAGTCATTAAAAGATCTTTTCGGATCAAGTGGTATCAAAGCTAGTTGACGTTTGGATTTAAGTTTTGCATGTTAACCAGGGAAAATCTATAGCGTGGTGAAGGCGAGCTTGTTAAAGAGAATCCGTTGATTGGATTGAGAAAGAGAGATTCTCACAGTGAGAAGATGGCATTGGAAGAGGGACTTTCTCTTGATGAGAAAGAGTTTCAAAAAACTTTCCTTTCTATGTCGGAGATGGTGAAAGTTTTGTACGAAGATTACTTGGAAAGGAAAAGACCAATTCTGGGTGAATCTTCAAAGGAAAAAAGTGAAGAGGAAGAGGATCCTCCTCACATTCCCCCTTCACCCCCATCATCACCTCCTTCTTCTCCTTCTTATTCAAGTTCAATCTATAAAAGAAATGCAAATAAACATGTTCATAAACATAATAATGAAATGCCATTATTAAAACTTGATGTTAAATTTGAATTACCCATATATGATGGTGAAGTTAATGCAAAGAGACTTGAAAATTGGGTCAGGCAGATGTAGATTTACTGCAGTGTGCAAAAGATCAAGGATGAGGCCACACAAATCAATTTGGCATCTTTGAGACTTGCAGGGACAACTCTCATCTAGTGGCAAAGCAAGTTGCAAAATGGAATGCAACAAGTGGGTAATGTATTCCCATCATGGAAAAGTTTCATTTATGCACTTAGGAAACAATTCTATCCTTTGGGTTATAAGGAAAAATCATTAATTGAATGGAAATCTTTAAAACTAAGAAAAGGACAAACAGTGCAAGAGTATATTGATGGCTTTCGAAAAATGGAATTGATGTTAGATATCCCTTTGCATACACAGGAAACCCTTATGAAGTATATAGGAGGTTTACCTGCACATATTAGAAATATTGTATTCATGTTTGGACCCACTAAACTTGATGAGGTTTATGTTCAAGCTACATGTATTGAAGCAGGGAAAGTAGGTCTATCAGGGGAATCATCATCTTCAAGGAAAGAGGACAAGAGGAAATGGCATGGCAAGAATTCAAATGCAGTGACGAGGAAGGAAGGGAAGCCCTCTTGCAAGCATTACAAGAAAGAGGGACATGATGAGGACAGATGTTGGCAGTTGCATCCTGAGAAGAGGCCAAAGTGGTTCAAGGAAAAGAAGGGAAGGCAAACAGTGGCAGTGACAACAAGACCCACAGACTTGGGATCGGATTCGGGTGATGAATCTAAGGTCTCATTGGTTGGTATGACAGGTAAAATTGGTGAAGGCATTGATTGTAGAAGTAACTTGTTTCATATAAGGACCATCATGTGACACACTAAGATAGACACATTAATCGATAGTGGATCTCAAGCTAATCTAATCTCAGAAGAATTGGCTAAGCAATTGGGGTTAAAAACACAAGTACATCATAAGCCTTACACACTCAAATGGATAAGCAATCATCATCAAATGCACATAAAAAAGCAGTGCACAATCAAATTTGCAATTTCATCTAAGTATGTGGATGAGGTAACATGTGATGTAGTGCCATTAAGATAATGTGGAATGGTCTTAGGTAGTCCATATTTATATGATCGAAAGGAAATCTTCTACAGGACAAAGAATCAATATCAACTAACCAAAGCAGGTCAAGATTATGTGGTTCGTGCTCATCATGTTAAGGAAAATAAAACACTTCAAACAATGGAACAATTAAAGAAGGAATTTCAAGCAGGAAACAAACCAATAATTATTTCAAATGAAGTAATCGATCTTAAGCAAGAACAAGAAATGATTGTTGAATGGAAAATCAATCATAGAATGCTTCAAGATAAGCTTATGTCATGCAAAAATTACAAGTATATCAGCTCATTTGTAGTCGTCTTTTGTATGCTATCGTTAGTAATGTTTTCTACATGGATGACAGTGGCTTCAATGAAATGTGATAGGGTTCAAATGGATAACAATATGCTGTCAGTTGTCATGATTGTGTTACAATTGATCTTGATGAGACGGGTGCACAGGACAGAGTTCAGAGATAGAGGACAAGCCGGGTGGCCTATCCCGAGCTTGTTGACTGGTCAGTAACCTTTTGGCGACCAAAAGGTCCTTTAGTGGGGAGGTGTGATCCAGAATCGGATCTAGGAGGCTTCCAGGTCCAGAAAAGGCTCAAAAATGAAAGTTCTCTGAATCAGACAAAACCAATTCGATTGCGGCCGTATCGTCGCGCTGATTCCAGCCATATATTTACTTTCTCAAACGGGCTTCGTATGTGATAGTTATCGCACTCTGACTGTTTTCTCAAACAACTAAAAAGTCAATGTTGACGTCAGCATGACATCACCAAAGACACCTCATGATGCTGATGTGGCAGAGACATGTGGCAGCAGTTGACTGGGAAGATGACATATCAAATCATATTTGGACACATGGCATGTGACACTTGTCAATTTTAGGGAAAATGAGGCGGTGCCACGTGGCCCAGGCATGGGCAGCCACGTGGCACCCAGTCAACAGTTGTGTGGCAAGTTCCAAAAATGTTTTAGAGGTCCATGGATTTTGAATGCACGACCACCATCAAGACCAAGCACCTTAACACAGAGCCCTTTTACCAAAGCACCACCAAGTTACTTATTAAATGATACAAGTTTAATGTCATTTAAATTTGAATGTATTGTTACGTGGGCGGAAGGGGGCTGGGGCATAGCCCCAACCCACATTTTTATTACATTATGTGACCACCATAAAACCAAGGGCATGAGCGCCATATGCACAGGTATATTTGATAAGACCCTAGCCCTTGGATCTTGGGCAGATCCCACAAGACCAGGGGCTATCCCCTTAAAAGGTGCGCGAAGGTTCTATCCATTAACGAACAGTCCCATGCCATGCGCCCATGACCAGGAGCTAGAACCTATCCAAGGCCAACGTGTAGCCCAAAGGGCTGGCACTTGGCCATATGGTGTTCATATGACCAGTTATAGGGGGCACGCGCATAGCCCAAGGGGGCTACTCTGTGTATTTTTAAATTTTAGTTACAGAGTGGGTTTTTTAATAAAGTTTTAGGTCCAGAATTGGTGTTTTGCAGATATTTTGGCCATTATTGGGAGATATTGAGCTCTTTTGGAGCCCAGATTTTGGGAGGAAGTTGGGGAAGGATAACCAAATTCAGATATATAAAAATCAGGCTTGTTTGAGGCCATG